>JBAGKK010025507.1:0-11228 GCA_037177015.1 Euceroptres primus | reverse complement strand
AAACGAAACTTTCGTTACGTTTCTTTTCGTTCTTTTTTGTATAAAACTAAAATGCCTCACAATCTAGAGGTTCTGCCACGGTAGTTTTGTAATATATCAGTACTTTCTCGTATTCAGCTGAATATTTCGCCAAATTATTTTAAATTTATAGAAATAATCGGCAAATATTGAAAAGTGTCCCTTAATTTCGTTCGGATCCCTGCTAAATTTCATAATTGAATCCTAAATTCAGAAAAATTTACTTAAAATCAAATCAATTTTTCTTAAATCTAGACAAATTTTACTGAATTTAGTCCTAACCATTTTAAGGTGTAACAATTTTAAATATTCTTTTTTACCATGCAAAATCTGGGGTTTAATGTATCTGTTTGTTATAGTTATTACACAAATGTAAATGTAAATTCCCTTGATTTCTTTTGAATTCAAGTGAATTCAAAAGAATTCAAGTAAATTCAAATGAATTTAGAAACAGGCGAACAGCTAAATTCAGTTATGGTTAATCCCTCGAGAATTCTTTTAAAAACTTAGTTGTTTTATTTGGCTCTTATGTGTCATTGTTTAATGAATTTTCATTTGGTTCTCCGTTTATTCTCCTATTGTTTTCTTGAGAATTTCCCTTCGTTTTCCGTTCATTCAGTCGAATAGGGTTTCTAAATAATCCCCCTGAAATTTATTAAGATCTTTCTAGAATCTAATAAAGTACTCCACTATTCTAGAGATTCTACAAGATTCTGAAAATCTCTAGAATAGTGGATCTTCTATAGAAGATCCTAAAGATTCTACAAGATTCTGAAAATCTCTAGAATAGTGGAGTACTTTATTAGGATCTTCTATAGAAGATCCTAAAGATTCTACAAGATTCTGAAAATCTCTAGAATAGTGGAGTACTTTATTAGATTCTAGAAAGATCTTAATAAATTTCAGAATGTATCTATAAATACGTTCAGACTCTTTGAGAGTCGGACGTATCTTCCAAATACCTTCCAACGTTCTTCCAAAATACTATGGTCTCTTCCAGTATTTTCTAGATTTTTTAGAATATTCTAGAGTCCGTCAGGGATTTAGCATCCTGCAGAATTATCTTGGATCTTTCACAGTCTCATAGACTTTTCCAAAATCTTCTTAAATGTTCCAAAATTTTTTAGCTCCTGCTAGAATCCTTACAGAATCTTCTAGATTCTTTTAGACTCTTCCAGAGATATCTGGAACTGGAACTCTTTTGGAGTCTTCTTCTGAAGATCAACTTCAGTTCTAATCTTGAACTAAAAAAAAAAGGCGAAATAGGACTTAATACTAAGAACTGCCGATAGGGTATTAAAATAGAAGGGTTAGAGAAGGATGCAGAAGGTTCCACATTCTAGAATGTGCTTTATGCTATAAAATTTCTGAAAAGAAAACATAGGCTTCAAACAACAGAAAAGGAATAGACAAGGCTGAATGGGGAGGTTGCTATCTTCTGAAACGGCTCGAGATGGGTCTTATTACCGCGGGATCAAACAGCCGTTGGGGTGTTAACGGCTCACGAAGAATAAGAGGAAGAACATACAGTGCTAAAGTTTAATGCAGTTTGCCGGTAGGTGTTACTCAAGCCGATATGCTGGATCGCTCTCAGTAGCAGGCCTGGACAACTTGTGGGCCCTGAACTTGAACATTACTGTGTAGCAAGAAATTGCGTGTTTCGAGGGCTGTTACAAAGTCTGGAAAGCCTGGAAAAGGTGCATCATAGTCATGCATCTACTTTGAACTTGGATAGTTTGAAAGTAACTTTTTCAGCGTCTGTAAAATCCTAATATGAGGTATTTTAATGTTTACAAAACCTTAGGGTATGACTAGGGAATTTTTGAAAAGTCGATTAAAGATGATGGGAGGTTTTTCTCATTGGAATAGGTATTAATAGAATCCACGTCAACAGGTAGTTCTCGATGATTTTAGGTTGAGGGTTACTTATATTTTTCCCTCTTTTCATCTGGAAATATTTTATTTACTTTTAGATCAAGGTTTGAAAACAGCGTTATCAGTAGATTTCCATCTTCCAAGTTTCGAACTTGTTTCGTAATTGAAATGCAAATTATTTTCAATCATGTAGGTTATTAAATTTAATACTCGGTTCAGAAGATTAGTTGAAAGGTAAATTTCGGGTTGCAAATATCAACCTTCAAGCTAAAACTTTATTAAATGCTGAAATTGAACCGCCGCATCGTAGAAGGGGGTATAAAATTTCTTGGCCCCAGCACAAACGGATCCGGACAATGTAAAAATTACAATTTAAAAAATATTTTTTAATATTATCCAAACAAATGAAGTACTCCAAATAAACTTCTAAGAATAAGAGTTCAAAAAAATTTACAAAAGCGTTGAGAGGCTATTGCGCTCGGACCAATAAATTTTATACCCCCTTCTACGATAGACTTTCTTTTGATTAGACTAGAGTTTTCTTGAACTTAAGGAACATATTTTTACAGTCTCATCGAGAGAGAAGGCATTTTTTCTATTTGAATAAGGATTGGGTTGAAGATTAGAATAATTGAGAGATATTAGGAAGAAAAGAGCCCTGCGTTAAAATTTATATACGTCAGTGATGAATCGTCCCCAGCCTCTCGTTTTCTTTACAACTGACTGTATCTATTTACGATACTTAGATACTTATGCCTACCTGTTTACGGCGCGGACGCCTGTAACATAAGTACCTTCCCGCTCGTTATCCGTGGGAACGATTTTCTTGGATAATCGACTGCGAGTATCTGTCGATTCTCTGCCCTCTTTGAGTTTTGCGCGAGTGCCAATGTCGTTTCGCTGTTAGCCACTAAACGAGCTTTTACGGAAAGCCAAGAGAAGAGAAGTGCGGCATTTAGTGTAATAAGCGAAGAAAAGTTATATCAAAAGTATGCCTTCCACTTCCGAATTAACGCAGTATACAGGAATATTTCACGCTTGAACAAGTCCCTAAAATTAGTTCCGACAAAGTGATAAAGAACTGGAAGCAGAAAATACCGCGAAAAAGGAGACTTTAAACATTATTGTAAAGTTTAAAAACCTTTTTAAATTGCCAATCGTTTGAAAGTTCAGTCGTTCGAAAACTGAAAGTGTAGAGTTCACAATTAGTCCCTTATTACACCAATTTTTTACTTAGACCCCTAATGTTTCTTATTGTTGAAAATTTTCCACTATTTCCTCTGTTTCCAGTCGAAAGAATAGAATTTTTAACATATGTAATTAAAATTGGTGAGTGAAAACTAAAAGTATTTCAAGAATTGACTAAAAATTTTCACAATTTCTTCAAAAAATTACAGCGCATTTTTTTCGAGAACATATTCCAGAATCCTTTATTTTTTTTTAGAAACTTTTTCTAAATTGCCAGCATTTTCTAAAAGATTTTGGTACAACTTCTAAATCCTCCATAATTTTCTAGATTTTTCCAGAATTTTTAAGAATCCTTAGGATCCTCCAAAATCTATAATTATATTTATAATTCATTAAATTGTTTTAATTTTACTGAATAACAGATTCCAATTTAGAGCACACAGCCTTTTATAAAGTTCCAGAATTTTCTAGATATCTAGAAACATTTATATTTTTCAAGAAGATATATCAGAGTTTTCTAGAATCTTCTAGAATCTTAAAAAAATTCAAGATCTATTAAAATTTTCCATAATATTCTACATTGTTCCAGAATCTTCTAGAATCCTTGTGAATCTTTTTGATCATCCATAGCCTTGTAGAATCTGTTTGACTTTTCTAGAATCTTGTAGTGTCTCTCAGAATTTTCTAAAATCCTCCAGAAACTTCAAAAGTCTTCAAGAATTTCTTAAATTTTTTCAGAATATTCTAGAATACTTTGTAGAATCTTAAAAATACTCAAGAATCTCTTATTTATATTTTCTACAGAATGCTCCTGAATCTTCGCAAATATTGATCATTTTAATCTTAATTTAAAATAACCTTAATTCTAATTCTCCTTTAATTTCAATCTACTCATAATCTCAATTAACTTGTATCTTTTATATCAAATTATATCAAATTCAATTCGAAGAGAAAAATAGTCAAAATCTTCAAAAGCTAATTTACTTCTACCACTTTTCTGATTCTTTTTTACCTAAAATCTAAAGAAATAATAACACCTTAAGGTATTATGGGCACGAAGAAACAGGTCCTGGGATAACATATTTAATTACACTTTCAATAATTGCAATCTTATTATTGATGGTATTGTTTAAAAGAGAAAATATTATTTTTCAAGAAAAAAATTTAACAGATACCGTAGAGATGGGTTATCAGATACAACTTTGAGTATTTTTTGAGGTTTTTTTTTACTTTACTCACAAGAAACATTTTTTCAGCTTTTTAATTTTTACAGACAGTTAAAGGACTCAATTCTGAAGAGAAACCAATTATTTCTAGATTTTTAAATCATTTTCTACTTACTAATTATCATTGTTAAAAAGTTGTACCTTTTTGCACCGCCGATCTTCTAAATAGATACAACTATTGTTTTTTAAATGTTTTAAATGAATAAAACAATTTTTTAATACTGAATTACTATTTAGAATTATTATTTAACTATTTAAAAATACTTTCTGATGATAAAGTATGAAAAAAAGTTTAATTAAGAAATTTAGATTATTTTGAGATTTATCAAACAGAAAAAAATAAAGAAGGATCTATAATTTGTTTAACATCCGTCTAAGATTCTAAGATTCTAAAATCATATCTAACCATTTAATTAGTTAATTAATTAAATTAATTAATCACAGGATATGTGAGAAATAATAGGGACTTAAAATGGTCAACTTTTTGGCAATCACCCATATCACCTTTGAACTAATTAATGAAATCACAAACTCGCATTTATGAAACAAACTCCTTTTACCACTTAAATTTAGAAGAAAAACACGGACAACTGAGAATTTTTTATTACTTTTAAACTATTTAACTGATACGAAGTTTGGAGGTCTAACCAATTTTTTAAAATGATGCACCCACATATTTAAACATTTTTTATTGCTTGTGCAGAGGTCGTATAAAATTTCACCCTCATCTTCAGTAAAGTAGAAATCTTTTTGAATCTTATAAGCTAGGTCAGCTAGGAGATATTATTATTTTGATTCAAATTATCATATTAAAAAACATACTTAAAGTGAGTTGTACCTATTAGCCCCACCATGCGCGAATAGCCCCACTCTACGGTACAAAAATTACCTACATATTTAAAAAAATATTATTTTCGCCCGAACTTTTTTCTTGTCGCCTTTTACAAAATTTTTTTACAAAAATTTTAGGTACCTTTGTTTAGCAATGGAAAATTAAAACATGTATACTCAAAATGTCCATTTGGTAACCTGTCCCCAAGTACAGATTCACAAACTAAAATTGCGAAATAATGACAGTAAAATTTTATAGATGATTCATACTTATATGAGTTATTTGTATAAAGTTAACGAATCTAAAAATTATGAATAGGGATAAATATTTTAGATTTGAAGATGTCTATAAATATTTAGAAGTTTGTCCCTGAATTTTCATGTCTATTCGGTAACCCTCATATTTTAGGTTAGAATTTGGAAAAAATCACTTTAAAAAATCTAAAAAAATCAAAAGCTCATTACTCTTAGTCCTACGCAAGAGCTCGTATAAGCAGAAACATGTTTATTGTCAGCAATTTCAAAAAATTTCTGCAAATTATGTACTGTACCGTACGATTAATAACAATGTCCACTCGGTAACCCATTTTTAAAAAGTGTTAATTAAATAAAAATATAATCAAAAATCTGGAGGCAGAGTCAAATATAGTGCGAAAAATGAAATTTTTACAATATTTTAAAAAATTTTTATCTCTACTCTACATATTCTAAAAATAAATTTGAAATTTATTTTTCTGCGTTTATTGAATGTCCACTCGGTAACCTTCGTAACATGTAAATTATTTATCTCCTCTATAAAAATGATTCTTCATCTCTTAAATTGGTATTTTCGTTTTATTTTGGTTCACAATATGGAAAAAAATACTTTACATAGCTAGTTCTGAGAAGATTTTTTTTTCAAAAAATCCATAGGCCAAGTTTCACAACTTTTTGGCAACGACCCAATAACTTGACCTCATCCAATTTTTCAAAATAAATGTTTTAATGTCTGAAAACATTACAACATAATTTTTTAACACAAATTTTTATAAACAAATTACTATATTTGTTACTAAATTATTTACATTTAAAAATTGGATCAAGTTAAGTTCTAGAGCATCTTTTTCCCGAGAAAATAAGCTATTCATTAAAATTGTATCATTTTTCAAAATTTCGTAAGAAAAAAATTAATTTAAACGATTTTTTTAATTTTTAATAAGAAAAAAAATTATTTCAAACGATTTTCAGCAGAGAAACTGATGTGTTTTACATTTAAAAAAGAGTTTGAGTTATAATTGTTTATTTAAAAACAGTTATTTGTTTATTTTTTCTTTGGTCTTAGACAAAAGTCATACCTTTCATTCAATTTCAATTCTCAACTGCTCATTTTGTTCCTAAAAAGATACTTTACAATTCTATTTGGTACGTTTTTATTAAAATTTGTAATTTTTCATATTGTTTAATTTTCAAGATCATCAATAGTATAATTTCTATAAAAAAAAATAATTTCAATAAAAATGTACCAAATTGAAATCTGAAGAATCTTTTAAGGAACAAAATGAGCATCAGTTGAGAATTAAACTTGAATGAAAATTACGTCTTTTGTCTAAGACGAAGGAAAAAACACAAATAACGAAGGGAGACTAAGGGGCCCTCGTACAACTTTGAGCTCCAGAAAATTCAATTTTGATCGTGGAGCAATGGGGATATTTTTATTCGATAGGGGAAATCTTCATTATTCAGAAGCAATAAAAACCTGAAAATCAATTTTTCTGTCAGAAGGTTGGTTTCTTCGTTCCACTAATAATTATTTTTAAGTAAACAATTATGACCCAAACTATTTTTTTCTAAAGTAGCCTTAGGTTTCTTTTTTAATCTTCAGTAAAAATTATTTTGAATTTATTTGCCTTGATTTTTTTAATCAACATAAAGATTTGATTAATTTTTTAAGGTTAACTGTACGGGGAATACATCCTTAAAGGAACACCATGTACATCAGTAAAAAGTTTTTAAACAGGTGTCAATGGGGTCCATCTGATAATTTTATAAATTTTATAATTTTATAAAAAGCCCTATTAAAATATCGGAGATTTATCCCTTTTAATCCAACAAGACATCCGGGACGTTCCCATCAATGGATCAATGCAAAAACTCGCCAATTTAAAAATTCCCGCCAAATTCAAACGTATGCGTGCGCATCAAGTTTGGGGGTAACAGCGTTGCCACCCTTCCCCGCAATCCCTCGTCATTTGCAATAATCAGTGGAATGAATTTTCGGAGTCGCCAGGTCGCAGCAGGTCGCGGGGTCGTTATCCGATAGGGTAACATCGGGACTTTAACCGGCATAGGGCGTCGACGCCTCGACCCGCCTCCAAAGAGTTAAGCTGCAGCGTTCGCGAAGTAACCCCCGCCCACCAATTGGCTGCATTGAAGTGGCGGGGGATCCCTGGAGTGGGGATTCTCCCAGTGTTAGCTTTCGGAGCCTCAGATCGCAACAGGACGCGACCGTGCGCGTGTCCTTGCCAGTGTTGTGAAAGTAACGTTTGCTTTGCCGGCGTTTTCGTCGTCTTTATCGTTGTGATCCGTCCGTTTATCCGTCAACTTTCCGCGCATCCTAATCCTGTTATCGCGGTTTCAAGTGCTTCCGGACATTGTATACAAACATTTCAGTGAATTTTAGAACTCGTGAAAACAATTCGGTATACCGGGAACTACTTCCGATCCCACGAAGTTGCGTATTAAAAATTACCGTTTTTATTTCGCAAGTGATTTTCAACGCAAAGTTTAGTCTTCAGTTCGTTCGTTGTTTCGTCTGTGTTGTGCGAAATTTGCGTGTTGTGACAGGTTATATTGTGTGGGATCATCGAGGAAGGCTGAAGCCTGATGATGACTTGGTGAGAAAACATGGACAAATATCGTTAGAACGATCGAGGATTGCGGTGCCAGTGAAAAGCCGTGTTAATTTTCCTGGTCAATTTTCTGGTTCCTGCCTTCTAATATCCCGCCTGCCTCGGCTTTTGTAAATTCGTGAATTGAGAGATACCGGTCGTCATTCGTGACAACCTAACCTCTCTTTTTTCGGACTGCTTGGCCTCATAGACCTGATCCGTGTCGAGACCGCGAACAGCGGATCAAAGCAGCCAAAATTCGGGTGAAGAATAGAGAACCGTTACCATCCTACGCGATGGAGATATCAGACGAGTATCAGGACATGAGCAATCCCGGCGGAGGTGTTGCTATGGTTGACATGCCGATAAGACATCACAGACACACATCTGACAGTCCAATGGTGAGTGTTGTTTATGATTTTTCTCTCAGTTGATGTGTTTAATCTATTTTGCAAGATTAAATTGCAGATGCCGGTTATTTTGTTTTGTTGTTTTGGATTTTTTGGAATATGTTATTAAATAAAGCACATTTCTACCATATCGGATGGTAATTATGAAAACTTGTGCATTGACGTGTTCGTCACTTTTCCAAGACGGAAAGACCCCCCTCCCCTTTCTCGACTTATCGGAGCAAATGGGTCCGTAACATGCCTGTCTCTCATGGACTAGGTTAAATATTTAAATTTTATCCAGCCTAAGTTTCCAGGGAAGTTCCCGGTTCGAACCCAGGCTGCGGCAGTTTTTTTTTGAAAACATGGGCTGGATAAAATTTAAATATTAAATAAAACATTTGGCAGATGGAGCGTTTATGATGAAACTAATTTTATTGATGAGAATTTTGGTTACGAATTTTATATTCTAAGGTTTTAAGCGTATTTTATTTTATTCATTGTTATTTTAATTTCACTAATAAAATTTGAATTAATTATCCAAGGTAAATATAACCTCTATCTGTCAAAAACCCCAACATCTCTCACAATTTTTCTCATCAAACCAATCAAGATAACCAGATTTTACAAGCTTGAAGTTCTGAACGTTCAAATGTACGAAACTTTTGTTTCGTTGATTTTTACATTTACAATAAGTTTGAAATATTAAGAAATAAGAAAGAATAAGAAAAGAAATAAAGAAAGCAGTTTATAAAAATCTTAAAATTAAGTTTTATGAAAATAAAAAAGTAATATCCATAGATAAGACCAATTTTAATCCATAAGTTGAATTAGAGAATTTGTCGTTTGTTTACAAAGCAACGACCACAAATGAGATTTGTGTAATTTTTGCCGCCGTTTTTATGAAATGCTTTGGCGAGGTTGATAAGCAGGTGGTTGTAGTTAATTGTTCGACTTTCAAACGGCTTGGTATCCCTTTCTTGTTTCTTCTTTCTTTCGTTTGTTTACCTTGCTTACCTTTCGGGTTCTTGTACAAGTGATTTTAATTTGCAAAAAATATTTGAAAATTTTTGTATCAATGTGTTCTTTAAAATAGTAATTAAGTTCTTCTATTAAAGATATCAATTTTGTGTATTGCCTTAAAAAGTTGATTACCTTGAAAAGTGCAATGTTTTCAGTACTATTCTTTGTTAATTTAAAATTGCACTTTGGCTTAAAGTTTACTTTTCGGAATGTATGTATTTCTTTCTTTTACAAAGAACCACATTCTCAACAGTTTTCGTTTACTCCAAATTAACAATGTTTTAGATATGTTCAAAAGATCTTTAATGTTTTCCGTTCTTTCTTTAGATTTTTGAAGAAAATATTGTTTAGTTGACCATAAATATTATCATGATTTCTACATTTTACACTGTTTCGTTTGTTAAATAAAATAAATCAATTTTACTTTTCCTATCAATTAACTGCAATAATTAACAAGAATTTGAAATTAATAACCATTTATTTTTCTCATGTTGTTCAACTATCGATCGTACATTTATGATTATTTAATGAGTGTTTATTAGAATTCTAGCACAATCAGGATAAATTATGACAATTTAGATATTATTTATATAATGACTGCTGTCCAGTTTCCTTAATTAAGTCCTATCAATCATAAAATCATTAGTAAATGACTTTACAATTGAAAAATATTTCGTAAGTTAGATATATTCATGAAATATTAAAGAATCAGTTGTCTAAAATGAATCATGTGTTCTAACTAAATTTTTATATCATATCTGCTGTGTACTTTAGAACAAAGAACCTTTATTGTTATTTTTAAATCAGAAGTGATACTCTACAGACACATAGTTAATTATTATTAGATAGTTTTAACGTCACTAAATTTTTTTTTAAACTTTTAATTATATTAATATTTTATTAAAAACTATGAATTCAGGATTAAATTTCGGAATTCATTAGCTATATGTCCACTTTTTTAAAACATGACTGTGAAGTTGCACATAGATGGAAATTAGACGTTATCATAGCAACTAATTTGTTTAAATGTATACATGTCTAATTAAACCCACATACTTGTCCTTAGTGCACTACTCACATTAATTTTCTCTATCTAAATACCTGACAAAACTTGATTTATATATGTACATCAAAAAATTGCGTCAAGGCCTCTATAAAACAAAGGAAATCCCACTTTCTGGATTTCAAAATTGTAGTGAATTGTCTATTAAATCTGAATTAGTGAAAAGTCTTTAATTTTTACTTATAATAATTACAATTATCAAAGCAATTTCTTAGTAAAAAAATTCTTAAAAATTCATTTAACTAATCTTTTGGATAATTTCTGAGATTCTTTTATTTCACTTTTCTACTTGCTTATAGGGATGGGCGATACCGATCCGATAATTTAAGTATCGAGTACTTTGTTCTCGATACTTCGATACTCGATACCGATAATTAGAAGGTTTAAGCAATATCGACTTAGTCGATACATCGATTAAGTCGATGTATCGATGTATCAATACTTTTTGGCCAGGGTTGTGTAAGTAAAATAGCCGAGGTAAATTACATGATGTAAATTACCTCGAATATAACCTAACTTTCGAAAACAAACTGTGAAGCCATTCCCTGTCGGTAAAATCACTTGCCAACAGAGCATTATCCTTCGCAGGTAAACAAACTTTGATATGTAGAACAAACAATTTCATAAACGTGACTCATAACTATATTAATTACACATATTATTAATATATTTGCTAGCACAAAATATTGTTTAGTCTAGTAAGAAAATAACGTGGATAAAATTGATAAAAGGTACTAAAGTGAGGTTA
>JBAGKK010025496.1:0-11229 GCA_037177015.1 Euceroptres primus | reverse complement strand
CAGAAAGCATGGTAATGTGGAGGAAGTTCGTCCAGCAGATAATTCAAAAAATATAGGTGAATGGTTTCAAATTTCCATTTTCCGAACATACGAAATATGGAAAGACAGGCATACTCTAAATCGACAAAATTTTTAGCTATACAAGTGGTTAGATTATTCAGTAAAAAAGCACGAACTTTTTTGTAAGTTTTGCCCCTGGTTCACAAAACCATCCGGCGAAGGCAGGCACAATACAACTGCTTTAAAGAAATTTGCCACTTTGCCTCTCACTTCTTTCGCAAAACTTACTGGGAAGAAAGTTGACTTGGAGGATCACAGTAAGTGCATGTATCATAAAAGTGCCGTAGAATCCGGAAAGTAATTTCTCGCATCTTATCCTAATCTTGCACGCGACGTGCAGTATTAGGAGCATCAAAAGCACTTACCTGAATTCTAGAAAATAGAGCCAGATTAAAATCAGTTTTGGAAAGTATCATATTTTTTCGTCGATAAAATATTCCACTGCGAGGACATAGGGACGATGGCAATATTAATTTTATCAATGAAGGAAAAAATGAAGTGTGTACTGTGTGTAAGTACTATGTGTGTCCACATAGCCTCTGGAGATAAGATCCTGGAGGATCATTTGAAAAATACTTCTCGAGTCACATATCGTTCAGAATTAAGTTATTAGTTGTTGTGGCCAAGAAATTATAGAAGTAATTGTGAATCCAGTTAAGTTATCCAATCTTTGCATTTTATTTGACGAGGCAACCGATTCAAGTCACAAATCTCAAGTGAGCCTTATTCATATATTCAGATATTATTCATATATTCAGATATATTCATGACATGCGGGAAATAAGAGAAGATTTCGTGGGCTTCATCGATGCATTCCAGGACTCTACCCCTAGATCATTGCGTTGGAATTGGAACAGATGGTTATGCGGTGATGCTGTCTGAACGAAAGGGTACTAAAACTGAGGTACGAAAAGAATGTGTCAATGCACTGAAATGTTTTTGTAAGAACCATGTGTTAACCTTATCATTAGCCATGTGTTCTCAAGCGGTACCAGTACGGAATAGCGTAGGCGTAATGAAAGAAGTCATTTTTTTTTTTAGAGCATCCCTAAACGCAACGCAGTGCTTTTACGCCACCTGGAACACCAATTGGCCAAATTATGTGAGACTAGATGGGTAGATCGACAAGATCGAACTATTCAGAATTGCCTGAGTGATGTTCTTGCTCTGACTCTTCCTCTAAGCCAACAATTGCAGAAAGTCAACCTGGACCTGAAGAACGCTGCAGATCTTGTGACTGACACTATATCCGTTCTGCATGAACGGATATAGTGTCACATAGCGTCGCATGATTGCGAATGACTGTTTCCAATGCAGAGTATGGGTACGTGTGACCGCACTTGCTATTCATTTAGGGCTTGAAATAAACTTTCCTTGCCTTTATCGTCGACAAACGCAATGTGCAAACTACCAAACGGAAACTGCGAAAGATTACAATCGACTGTCCATTTTTATTCCTCAACTGGATAACATGCTCACGGATTTAAATTCAAGACTTGATGCCAGTATTTTTTATGCTTTTCACCTACCACTTGTTTTGCCAACCTGTTTTTTGGAGCCTGATGCCAAAAAAGAGGATGAGACTGAAAGCATCAAGAAATTAATAAATCTGTTTCATACTCTGCTTGCTGTAAATGAATCAACTGGAATCATTCTGCTGCAGAATGAGTAAGTGTTGTGGAAGAAGAAGTGGACTCGTCACACATCACCCGTTTCTAGCACGGCTATTGAAGCTCTATCAATCTGTGATAAAGACGTGTACCCATTAAAAAATCAACTTCTTCAGATATTGGCTAAATTGCCGATAAGCAACGCTACTACAGAAAGAACGTTCTCCACGCTCTGCAGACTGAAGATTTGGCTTCGGTCAGTTATGAGTCAAGATCGCCTGACAGGTCTCGCACTTTTAAATGTGGCAACAGACTTCTAAATTTGGCTATTTGAAAATAATCTCTTTATGCTTAGACTGTGAAAATTTTATGAATCCTTTATACTTGTCGATTATATCAGCTTGTAAATATAAAAATATTGTTCCTATTTAAACATTTGTTAATTATATGTATACCATTTATAAATATCTTTGTATATTTTATAAATAATATATTTATGTTGTTTATAATCAAAATTAAAAACGAATAAATAATTTTAAAATTATTATTACCCTCCCCGCTTGAGAGGGGAGTGGGAAGGGTAATTAATGGATGCCCCCAAAGCTCTTCTCTGGATCCCTCCCTGTTGGCGATGCCCCAAAATTCCTCCAAAACAAACCCAGAAGCGATAATATTTCTTTTTTTTTTGTGTTATTAATTTAACTGATTTAGTAGAATTTGTAGAGTTTTCTTTTCCACGAGTCAAGAAGTTGAGCGAATGAGCATTAGACGCTAATTTTTAAGTTAAGTAATCTGTCGTCTGTACAATTTTGTTAATTTTGTCGACCATTGAATTTAATTGTGTAAATTCTAAATAATTGAAGTTATTGTAAATACTTCAGAAAACACATTCCAATTAATTTATTTGAATAAACCGTATTTTGTCAATAATTTTTATTAGAATCTGATTAAGTTATTTTTGGGAGAAACATACTTTTTATGTTGAACCACACCCTTCTATCCTATTTAGATTAAGCTAACTGATTGATTAACAACTGTTTTGATAATTTATCTTGGATTTTTCCAGTACACTGTGTTCAAACTTGATTTTGGTCTAATATCTTGAGTTATCTTAAAATTTCAGATTAAATTTAAGCATTGAAACTTTTATCGGATCTAGTCATCCATTTTGGTCTGACTTTGTGGGTTCAGCCCTTACGTAAATTTTGTCTGACGTTTTCGGTATAGCCCTTATGTTATTTTAGAATTCCAATTTAGTTGCTAAAAATTGATGATCTGGAGCTTCATTGCAAAATTTTGCAACGTCTTCTGTAGTGAGCACTTTAGCTTTCTTGCTGACGAATCCTTTAGATTGTTGCTTCATAAAAGCATACAATTTTGGATACTTTTGAATATCAACATTTTCGTTTGTAATTAAAGTACTTTTAAGCATCGGTAACCGAAACCAGAGGCTAGATGGCTTCATTTTCCACGACAATCCACTAATATATGCCATCAACGTATTTTTCGACGACGATGTTGTGTTTTTTTCTTCCTCCATTCACAAAATTGGTTGTAAACAAATTCATATTTTGTACTTGATTTATCTGGCAATAACTTCTTTGTAAAATTATAAGCTTCTTCATTGATTTCTGATGGCGTACAATTCTGGCCAATATTTTCACCATTCGATTTACTCATTTTTACACGATTGCACGCAAATTACCCAGCTGACGAATCTATTTTAGCTACTAGACTTAATACAATTTTTCCCAGCTAGGCGGCGCGTCAATTTAATATAGGTAATCAGCTGAGTAGGAGGTTTGATGTTTTTAGGTCGTGCTGTAAGTTAGTCAAGTGAGTCGAAGTGCGTGAGCCCAACGATAGAAATAATTTCTTGTCTCAAAGTGTGCATCTCCAGCTATATAAAATCAGTTTCCCCGATCGAAGTACACATGCTCAGCTATAAAAATTATTTTTATTGCTCGGAGTGCGCATGCGCGGCGGTAAATTGTTGTTTTTTTTTTAAAGACTCCCTTAGGACATAGAATACAGGCATCGAAAGGCGTACTTTCATGGCATGTGTTACAGAAACAATCTTTTAACAATCGGTTTATTTAGCAATTTTGTATGAAAACGAACCTGATTGCCAATCTAATCTTTCTCTACCGAAAAAATACAACAGAGATTGGCACTCCTGACACATTGACATAACCTGACTTTTAGAATTTACAGCTCTTTTTCTGTGTTGCATTTTTACATTACTTTTAGAACTGTACCGAATTAAGGGTGTTAGGCCCATGTAAAAAAATGGCGGAAATTGTGGAAATGTCGTAATTTCCAATTGCATACGGTCTAGGGATTCAGGTTAAAACATTAGACTTCTGAATTTGCGTGAAGTTCGGAAGGAACTTTAAGATTGCAATTCACGCAGAAAGAAGCGTTTTTTCCGAAAAAAGGAAAATCTCGTCCGATATCCGAGATGAGAAATAAGCAAATTAAAACAGGCACGAGCATTAGTGTGAAAGCATAGGTGCGAAAAAGAGAGAGAGACTTGCAGCTGTTGTGTACCTTGGAGCCGTAAGGTGCGTACATATTGTGGCAAAAGTTTCTGCTGCGCGCGCGCTGGCTCACTACAGGGTGTTAAACAGTGATGAGCGCGCGGGCGCGCAGCAAAAACCTGTCACCGCTCAAGATAGGCGACGGAAATAATTTTTTAAATATAATCGCCTTAAAATACAAGGTTCAATCTTAAATTTGAGCCGTACTAGAAGTTTCTAGAACGTCAGATTCGCACCCTATGTTGTTAAAAAATGGCCAAGAAGGCTAATTTTCTCAAAAACCTGACGTGATGGAGCAAATCTGACACCAGATTCGGATTCAGCGACCCCGAAAGCATATAATAAGGTTGGTCTGGTTGCTGGATGGAAGCAACTTTTCATTTTTTTTTTGTCGAGCTGTGTAATTAGCTTTAATATAATGCAGCGGATTACTCTTGACTCGCTTGCTATCAGCGATTTACAGTCTGGAGATCCACCTATATAACATGCAGAAAATTTGAGCAGTTAAAATGATATTTAAAGTCGAGGTAAATTTTTTCTACATCAGTTCAAAAACAGTTTTTTTCCATTTTATAATTTTGATTATGGTCGTAGGTGGTCAAATTTGTTTCACATAGTGTGTTGATATGAATGTTATTTACTTTTAAATTTTGGTGCATATTTTACTTCACTGATTCTTCAGATAAATAATTGAAAATATCCACTGTTTGCACTGAACCACTGATGCCCAGTCTCCTCCCCTACATTACTACTCGTAAATATCTATATTTCGTCGAATGCATAAATTCTCCTAATTTCAATAATCTACTAGATACAAATTTTTCTGCAATATAGCACGAAAGCTATCGAAATTCTGCATCAAATAAGCCCATGATGAAGCGATTTTACCCATTCTTTAAGAAAATATTGGTAAAATAGTGGAATTTTTCATTTTTTTCTAAAATTTTGAACAACTTACAAAATAATAAACATTTTTAATTGTTCTTGGGCTCATTTAAATTTTTTCCCTAAATTCTGCGAAAGGCTGAACTTTGAACCAAAAAACTGTAAAATTTCAAAAGAGTATATATATATTTTTTTTAAATATTAAAAGCCAGTACCGTAAAGTGGGGCTATTCGAGCATGGTGGGGCTAAAAGATATAACTCACTTTAAGTATGTTTTTTAATATAATGAGAATCAAGATAATAATCTCCTAGCATATAATATTCAAAAGGATTTCTACTTTACTGATGAGGGTGGAATATTATACGACCTTTGTACAAGCATTGAAAAATGTTTAAATATGTGAATGTCTTTTAAAAAATTGGTTAAACCTCCAAACATTGTATCAGTTCAATAGTTTTAAAAGTAATATAAAATTCTCGGTTGCCTGTGTTTTTATTCATACTTTAATATAAGAAAGTATTCTCGAACAGTTCAATAATAATTCGAAATAAAAAGCAAGTATTAAAAAATTGTTTTATTATTTTAAACAATTTTTAAAAACAATAGTTGTACCTATTTAGAAGATCGGCGGTAAAAAAAGGTACAACTTTTTAACAATGGTAATTAGTAAGTAGAAAATGATTTAAAAATCTAAAAATGATTGATTTCTGTTCCAACTTAAGTTGGCAAACAAATAGTAATAATAACTTCTTAACTTTTTAAATTTATTTTTTAGAGAACAGGCTTTTATTGAAATTTTATAACTTTTTTGTTCCATGTTCAGCCTTTGGCAGAATCTAGGGAACAATTTGACATTTCTCCTCGCACATTTACGAAATTCTTTAAACAATAACAATTTCATAAACAATAACAAGTTTAAGAAAAAACGATTTTTCTGCGTTGGAAAAATTAGTTTGAAAAATAAAAGAAATTTCGGGCAATAAACGAAGTCGATACGAAATATTATTTATTTATAAATAATAATAATAATAATATGTTAATAATAAGATAATATGTTACAATAATATGTTATTATAATAATAATATGTTAATAATATTATTAATATTAATAATAATAATATGCCGATAATATGTTACAATTATATTTATTATAACTGAATTAAAATATGTTAATTTTTAAACATTTTTTACTAATAAATAAATTATTAAAATATTTATGTTTAATAAAAAGAAGAAATTGTTTCAGGAAAAATTTCGGCAATTTACTAAATTAAATTTTGCGGTCCCTCTTATATTATTTATCTATATAATTTAATGTTATTTCTTTTTTTCTTCTAAGCAATCATACTTTGCAAGTAAATAAATAACACTTTTCGATCTTGTCGAAAAATTTCTTACATTTGAATATTCACGGGAAGAAAGTACTTCCACCGATAAATGTCAGCAGCTCACGGCAGGAAAATATAACAGCTATCAGTTGACAGGTCATCAGACCAGGGATGGCCTCTTGCTCACAAATAAAAGGAAATAAGTGAGGTATGGGCTACCATCGCGACCCTGCTTGCAGTATCGCTTCAGGGGGCTGTTTCTGGTGCATGCGGCGGCTCGTGTTTGGCTCTGGAGAACTTGATCTTTGTTTGCACAGTTACACATAATGGCCGGTGCCAGTGTCAGGATAGCTAAGATAGTGGAGAGGGTCAGGGGCAGTCTGGAGAGCTCGTGGGCGGTAAAGGGGACGCTGGGGAACCCGGGGGGGATCACCTATATTGTTGGATCTCATTAGAGCGGAGCTGTCTGACGCTCTACACATGGGTCCTGTTCGGGACGGGGGAGAGAATATGGGTGGGTCGTCGGGCGCGGCAGGTGGTCCAACGCGGTCGAACCTAATTATGAGGAGACTGACTCGGGGGCCCTTCTGGGCTTCGGAGCTGATAATCGTTCCTCGTTGAATGCCGGGATTTTAATTAAAAAACACCAGGATATGAAAAAGCGTGAGCGTGAGACCGCGTCCAGGGATTTACTTAACCACAGCACCCCAGAACGAACGGATAGAAACAATAAGATGGGAAAAAATAAAAAACGAAAGGCCAACGAGCTCAGCACTGCGACGAGCATTGATGGTGATGTGGGAGATGGGGATGGTCCCCTTCTGTTGGCCGATGATGTCGGTGTCCCCGTGACCGCGGAATTGAACAGCACCTTAAAGATAAACAGGACTCAGAAGCCGGATCCGACATCTGCTGTACGATTGACGCCGGAACTCAAAGCGTAAGCACAACTAACTGAGCCTTAGATGGCCCAGCCCTCCTGATATGCTGGGAACAAATGAGCTCCGGAGGGGAGCTTCGGTACCGAGGCGAGACGGATCCCCCAAGATGTTCGAAGCATATATACCAACCTGGCTGGACAACAGCCTGAATGATACGGGCAACCTTCTGAATAATGGGGATCAAGAGAACTCGCCGGGACCATTCCATGTCCTCGTGGAGTCCGTGGCACGCAGGGTGGGTATAATGTATAGATGGAAGCTATCTGGTTTGCTGCTGTCCGTGACAGACAGCGTGGTTCGCATCAGCGACAGTGTAACTAACAGAGCTGCTATTACCTGCAGTGACTATCGGTTCGCGAACTCTCTTGTGGCCAGCGCTCTGCTCAAGGAGAAGGGATTCAGACTCTTTTTTCCACCGAGGATGATCTATCGTCCTCGGTGGAATGATAGATAATCCTAACGGACATCGCTCCGGAGGTTCCGATTAAGGAAATTAAGGAAAATATTTCCGACGAAAAGAGAAAGAACATCTCTGGTTTACAGAGAGTGCTGGACAATGACAGAAACCCGACTCCCGAGCTGATAATCAATTTCCGAAGTAGTAGGATCCTAGATGCCAACGATATCGTCATATAAGGTCGCAGTGTCGCGGTGTGATAGCTAACTGCGCGAGGTGCAGGAACTAACATGAGACAAACTAGTGTGACTCCCAGGTATTTAGATGCTGTTACTGCGGGGGTCCGCATGAATCTGACTCGCCCGTTGCCCCAGATTTCTGGCTGAAAAAAAATACTAAGGATTATTTCCAGAGAAAATATAAGGTATAAGGAAGCATTCAATACCTATCTGGAGAAAAGTGGAGAACGTCCAAGAATGGGGCTCCCGAAAGCTGGGAGGGGGAGGGAGGAGCGACAGCCCCTGCGAGAGCACCGGGGGATGGCAGTAGACGGGGGTTTCAGTTTTAGATTCGTAATAGGGAACACTGGGTTGTACCGGTTTATTTTAATAAGTTAAATAACGTTTAGTAGCATAGAAACGTTACCTAGGTTAAGATGAGTATTAATTTTTCCAAGAGGAAATTCAGGATAGACCTCTGGAATTGACGTAGCCTAATGGATAGGCACAAGGAAACAGAAAACCTGTTAAGTGAAGAGAGACTCGACGTATGCTGCCTGATTGCGACGTGGCTGAGCGAGGAGATGGATTGGTCAACGTATGGATACTCGATGATGAGGACGTACAGGGTCGTCTGCAGGGGTGGGCGTGTCATTTGCTTGTCAGGAGATCTGCTAGATACGACCGGGTTGGTGATCTGGAAGGGAAACATGACCAAAGAATTGAGATAGAGGCTATTAGGGTGCATACGGAGAATGGCATACTGGCTCCTGGACTAATACGGGAAATGTGGCGGGTGGCGCACTGCGCGACTTCAGAGCTAACAACCTCGACCTGATGTTATTATCTCCAAGTTTAATGCGGATAGCCGAGTACAGGATAGCGGAGGACACCAGGGGCTCGAACCACCTTCCCAAGGTGGCTACGTTGAACGACTGCTCTTCTAGAATGAGGTCTGCAGTGAAAAGGTACAAATTGGACCATGTTAACTGGGGGATGTTCGGGGAACTTGATGAGATGGCGAAGAAACGCTTCATGGGGACTTAAGGCACTGAGACGCCATGAATCGAAAGAAAACAGAAATACATATAAATTAATCGATGAGGATGTTAAGCAATTTTTACGTGAAATAAAAGGGGCAGCTTTCAGAAACTTTTTAGAGAAGTGCGACATTTCGAAGGGTCTGGGGAGGTCGTGGAATACGGTGAGAATTTCCCCATTCATGATAGCACTCTGCTGGAGCGCCTCCCGGTCGAAGGACTACCTGTCTGTTATTTAAATGAAAAGATCACGCTACAAGAATTTAAAATGACCCTGGAAGGGGGCACGTTGACACCTGGACTTGGTTTTTTCCGACAGGTGGAGAGATTTTGTCGTGGGGGGGGGGGTTGCCCCATATCACTGGCTGGAACTATCTACAAATTGTTCGAGAGGATACTGTGCACCCGACTAGGATACTGGACTGAGCGCAACAGCATCATTCCCCCCTCGCAGTTTGGTTGCGGCCCTATCAATCGATATTAAGGGCGCATTTAATAACGTGGACACCACGATACTCAAGGACGACCTTATAGAACTAGGGGTGCCATTAAGGATTATTAACTCTGTTAGATTCCTTAGCTTCTCTAGAAGGCTTCTTTTTTTGGCGGGTGATGGCACGTATTAGACAAGATATTGCGCCAGGGGGGTTTCGCAGAATTCGGTAATGTCCCCGTTCCTCTTTAACATCTATATGAGATGATTTCCTGAGTCACTCCCGGACGATTTTCACATGGTGAATTTTGCAGACAATATCACCCTGTATTTCAAAAACTCTCCACGCTGAGAAGGCTGGTACTGGAGGGACTCAATGTTGTCCTTGATGAATATGTGATACCCAATCAAGACAAAATTAAGATCCTAGGCATTTGGCTGGACAAAAAGCTTACTTGGAAAACACACATTTTCGAAATGGCCAGAAAAGCCAGATAGGCGGACAATATTCTAAAAATTATAAGCCGGGTTAGATGGGGATCAAATCTGGAGTTGATGTTACTGATCAACAGATCCAGGAGGATACGCACTGTTTTCTTCTTACTGGGGATAAATTCAGGGATGGCCGTATGCACGGCAAAAGGCCGAGAACACAAATAAGAAGAAGAAATAAGAAGAAAACGAGAAGGTGAGAAGTATCAGACTTCTCGCCTCATGTCCTGCCTTGAAATACACTTCTTTCTAGCAATTATCGCGTCGGGTCGGGTTTTCATGCGACAAATGAACTATTTAAAAAACGTACTAATTGCTACGCATCAAGTATTAGTGTCGCTCTGTGCCGAAAGTAGTGATTTTAAAACTATAAGTCTTGCACCCTCTTTCTCACCTATGTTGTTACTCTCATGCTAATTTGCACATTTCTCATCTTGGATTTCGGACGAGATTTCCCATTTTTCGAAAAAAAACGCTTCTTTCCGGATCATCTGTAATCGCGAAGTTCCTTCTGCGCTTCATGCAATTCAGAAAGTCTCATTTTTTAACCTGAATCCTGCAAGACTGAAAGCAGTTGGAAATTTGAGCGCGTCCAAAATTTCCACTATTTTCTTATATGGGCTGAAAATACTTAAATTTCATCTTTTGAGAAGAGCTTCAAGCTCTCCTGAACAATTTTGTTGGTACATTATGAAAATGACACCTTTCGATTGAAATCGATGGCTCCTAATTGCAAACATGTAACTCGCGGTGGCAAATAGAAAACACTCATCTCACGGTGTCACATAGAAGACACAAAGTTGGCGCACTCTATACTAAGAATATAGAAATTTCTATATAGTTAGTATAGATATATACTAACTAGATATAGTTATTTTAGGACCCATCGAAATATGCACACATTCGACATCCTCATGTATATACTTAGTATAGAGTGCGCCGGATTAAGACCCATCGAAATAAGCACATACATTCCAATGTCAACAATTTCCCCATATTTTCCTCATTTTAAGTAGATAAAGTTCTTAAAAATATTAAAAGAAGCATATAGTCTAACAAATCTTCGCGCTTCGTTATCGTTAGACCTCGCGCTGCGCGCAAAGTCCTTCTAGCATGCGAAGGTCGCTTCGCTTGCTAGTAAGTAAATTTTGTAATTTTATGAATGTGAACTTACCAGTGTATCATATACATCGAATTACCGACCGGTTTTTATTAATATTTGACAGGTTTATTGAGAGAGAAATACAAATATTACGCTGAAATTATGGTAAATAATAAATAAT
>JBAGKK010025495.1:0-29859 GCA_037177015.1 Euceroptres primus | reverse complement strand
TTTTTATTCAAAATGACTGGCTAACGAACTTGACCTTCATTTTAGGACACTAAAAGAGTATACCAAAGGCCAATCCAGTCTGTCAATTTTTTCAAAAGTTGTGCTAACAAGAAAAAAATCTACAGGCAGACAGATACATTCACAAAAACCACTTTTTTGTGTTCAGGGGGTCTAAAAACGTCGACATTTGACAAAAGCGGGAGAGGGGTCAAATTTTACACAAATCTAATATCTTCTCATATGATGATGAGAATGTAAAAATCGTTGGAGGGAGCTATTTTGGCTAAAACTCAGTATTTTGGAAACGACAAAAAGTACCTAACCGTTAAACGTCTTTGCACATCCGGTACCTATTAGAATTTTTGAAAAAGTGTGAAAAAATGCACTTTTTATCAGTTTATTGAATATTTCTCCATTTGAGTGCATCCTACTCTGAGGTTGTAAGAAAAAAAATTAAAGTGTATTAACTTCCCCGTAAAACTAAAAAAAATAATGTTCTATCTCATAAAGTTTAGAAGTTACAGCCTTCGGAAATTATATTTTACTGAAAAAATAGACAGAAAAAAATTTAGTTTTATTTTTTGTGAAACAGTTAATTCCCTGTGTACATGAGTTAAAGCAGATGAAATTTTTCTGCAAATCTAGAAAAGATACAATGTTTTATCTTACATAGGTCCGAAGTTATAGCGATTTGAAAAACACCCCCTTTTATAAAAATTCATTAAACGTTGTAGTTGTTTTTACAAAAATATACATAATAACCTAAAAATAAAAATTTAAAATTAAGTTTATTCAATAATCGCTCCAACGATTTTTTCTTTATGGTCTCAAAATAATCGTGGGACATCACTGAAAAGATATCAAAAGAAAACAGAGAGGTGAGAGACCCTTTGGGTTGAATTCATAGCTCACCGAGACTGGCGTTGTCTTCACGATAACACAACTTTACACAGTGGCGACACCTAAATTAAAAAATTAAAAATATATTGACTGGCTTATAAATTATATAAGTATATGTGTGCTATTTTTATGACAAATAGCCTATTGTCACGGAAATTTTGGAACAACTAGCACACATACTTATCTTTCACATGCCTAGTTCTCAGTTTTCGAGTGGTGACAGGTAGTGACAGGGCTCTTGACACAATACTATTGTTTTCCATGAATTTGATTCAACTTTCTCGGATGGGTGTTACTAAGAATAGTATGTGATACACGTGCGTAAAGATGATTTCACTCGTGGGATTTGTATCACTCGCCTTCGGCTCGTGCTGCAAACATCACACTCGTGAAATCACCTACTTTACGCACTTGTATCACAATAGTATATTATGCAACATGTGCGTAAAACCGTACGCATGAGATGCATACGATATTTTTTGACACAGTGTGCGTAAAATGCGTTTTTAACACACCCATATTAGTGGGTCTGTAATAAGCCGTTTTACGCACTAATATGGGTGTGTAAAAACGCATTTTACGCACACTTTGTCAAAAATAATTATTATCACATACAGTTTTACAACTATGTAAAAAAGTTATTTTGGTTTTTTGACATTATGAAAATGACATGATAAACACTGTTAGAAAATTTTTGAAATTTCAACCACTTTTCATTTACTGTGATTGAAAATTCATTTACTTTTGGTTGAAAATGCATTCATTTTGGTTGATAATTGATTTATTTTTGGTTGAAAGTTAATAATTCAATTACGGTAATTGAACAAAACTTTAACTAAAGTAATTGAAGTTTTTTCTAACAGTGGCTGAGAAATTGTCTTCTAATTCTGAATTAGTGAAAAATGAGCACTAATTTACTTTAGAAAAATTTTAATTAATCACTAGTCATTTTTGACTAAAATTGTACTGAAAAGTTGAAAACAACTATTGAAATTTGCATGAAAATAAACTAATGGCTCACATTTCACTAATTCAAATTTAGAGATTCTGTGAAAAATAGACTTAAAAATGATTTAGATATATGTCAAATAAGCAAAAATGTTTAGGCATAAAGTTTAGTCTAAATATTAGTCCAGTTTTAAACCTATATCACCTTTGTCAATTTTTTCACTCGTTCTCTTTTTCCTTCACGTTCTCTTTAACCTACTCAAGTGATGGAGAGCACTACTAGGGAATCCATCGATGATCAACAAGAATCAACGTGGATTTATTTGATTCACAATGAGACTTAGTCTTACAATTGTTTTTTCTCTCTACAAATTAAAAAAAAATTAGATTGTGGATAGAAAAGTACATAAAATTGTAAATAATTATACACAATTATTAAAATATATGTATATAAAAAATAAACTGATTTATGTTCTTCTTCTCTTAAATATTATTGAAACATAAAAATTATTTGTAGTAGAGTTATGATTAGAGAAAAAACTCCATAACTATGTGAAACAAGTAACTTATTAAAAAATTTGTATCTGTTCTGTTTTATTGAACTTCTGTTAAATAGTAGCAGCTGCTGAAAGTAGGCTATGAGTAAAAGGGGAAATTCGGCTATGGGTTGTAGTTGTTGGTAGAAACGGATGGTTTCGTTATGGGGGTGACGGAGGTGGCGATGTCAACCCTAGTGGGGTGTGGCTTATTCGCGTGACGTCATACCCCTCTGACTGTCGAGATTTAATCAGGTCAATCGTAGCATTCAAATATTTGCCAAAATTGACTTCTTGTGATAAGAATACACTTGATTAAACCAATTTTATTTCATCATTCCAATTATTTTCCAAGTTAGACTTGAATTTTATAATGTTATAAAACATCATTACTTTTAAGTGGCCAAGGTATTTTAAAATTGTCTCAGTAAGAAAACATGTCAGGAATAAAAAGACTATTATCATTTGAAATATTGTATTTCTGCTATTTTTCTTTTGTTATAAAACTTTCGTATTAAGTGATTTATTTTTCTTCACTACAATAAAGACACATTCTTTGGACAATTTCCCCTTGTCTTTCTTTACCCAGGTTGAATTTTTCTATTCAAAATTCATGCTTGCACGATTTTTCTCACAGTAAACAAGAGCGTACATTCTTCCCATCCTACGAAACAACCCTTATAAAGGATAATGCCAGTGTCACCACTCACAGGAAGGATTTTGATATAAAAAGTGTGATACTACTTGAGAAATATTCTACATTTACACGCTTATATGAAAAAGAAAGATACGATGTTTCCTAAGGGGGATTTTCTTTCTTGAGAGTAAGCATTTCCATTTCTTACTGCTGTACAAAAAATATATAAAATTGATTAAACTTACATATTACATAGACTTGTGATTTATACATTGAAATTATTTTATACAAATTTATACATCGAATAAAATAATTGTAGCACATTTGGAAAAAATAAACTCAATGAAAATAATGTATCATTAATTAAATCAAAATATTCTTTTTCTTCGATTGTAATTTGATTGTTTCAATGAAAATTCATGGAAACAATTAAATTTCTTCGTTAGTATTCTAATACTTCAATGATATGTTAATAAAATGTTTGAAAATATAAATTACTGAAAAGAATCAGAAGTCGCGTTTTAATTACAGACTTTTTTATTATTCTTTAATAAATATAATTCGATTTATGATTTATTTGCTATAATCCTAATTTTAAAGTTAGCTTTCTCTTATGATTGCAGAAACAAAGCATGATGGTTCGACAACTGGAGGAGGAGCTGAGGCTGCGGATGCGAGGCCCAAGCATTGAAATGCAGCAGCAGATGGAAGTTTTATACAACGAAAACGAGCACCTGACTCGCGAAATTGCCATACTTCGCGACACGATAAAGGTGAGTTTCAATATTTATTTATAATTACAATTTAATAAATTTTTAAATATATATCGTATTGTAAATGATAAACCCCAATATTTTCAACATTAAACCTACTTAGAATTTTAAAATCGACAAACAAAAATTGTAATTTTTGGATTGATCTAATTTCTGAAAGTGCTTGATTATCAGGCACTTCTTGACTGATCATTGAATAAGTTTATCTTGAAAGTAGACAGAATATCATATAATATTGGTGAAAAATACATGACCCCTTTCAGATGAACGAAATCTTTACATTGAATAATATCAAGTATTGAAGAATTGTAGGTCAGCTTGCAAGGGGTCTTGGCTGAAGTTTTCCAAGCTGTCGCAGCCAGTTGTAAAAATTCTCTTGAGAGAAAATCCGATTTTGGATTTTCTCGTATTTTCAATACTTATGCGCTTCTTCTTGTATAGTTAAACACTTTAGATTCTATTTCCCTTTTAGAGAAAAGTTAAAATTTTTTGCCACACTATAACTTACCTCTGGTTCTTTTAAAACATATTATTTATAGTATAATACTTTTATAGAAAAATCAATAGTGGACAACGTCCCTTTTGTCAAAAATAAATCTAAATTAAGAAACTTAGACATTTCTTCAAAAATAAAAAAGAAATACGAATCATACTTTATTGCAAAATTATAAAGTTATAAATCGCAGGAAGTGATTTATAACACAGAGTGCGTATAAATTAGTAGGAATTACAAATATATAGCTGTAGAATAAAGTACGACTTTAATAAATAAAAAATTAATTGTTAGAAGAGCGAATAGAGCAATATTATTTCGCTTGTCACTTTTTAATTTAGTATTTATTTTTCTACGATAGAAGTCAACAAACTCTGTTGGGTAATTTGTGGAGACTTCAAGGTTCCGTGTTTGTTGAACCACCACTATCGTAATTACCACCTTGTCACGCTATTCTTACTACTGACTGAACTCCGAATATAGCATACAACTTTTGTTTTCTGTCAAACAGTTTTTATGTTGTTAATTTAATTAAGTTTCTCTATAATAAAATCACTCCTATAACATACTCCTTCATTTTTTGATTTTATTTACTATTCCTTACAAAAAAGCAATTATCCATGCAAATTAATTGGAATTTTTAAATACAAAAATACAAAAAATAGTTCATGGCAGACCTGAAAGGGAAAGAATTATTTTCTAACAGAAAACATGAGATGTTCAAAAATAGATAGGCACTTTTAATTTTTGTTATTTTTTCTCGATTGGTGTAGTTAATAGAAACAAAATTACTGCTTTGATTCAGAAATAAAATTGTAGACGTAGATGGATTTAGTATCCAAAAAGTTTGAAAAGTAAGTTGAGTTTTGTACTCAGAAGTGAAACACTTTTAGAAACATTTATCGTGAAAAAGAAAATTGATGCAAGTATTTTTTAGTTTTTATTTTTAACTTGCATTTAACCTGGGGGTAAATGACCGGTAAATTCTCCGCCAATAAGACTATAGACTTCTTGAAATCTTGGCACGTCGCAAGTGCCACATGAACGCGACACATTTCAAGAAATAGACCACAAAAAATCACGATCTGTCTCACTTGAAAGGACAAGTTCTAATGCCCAAATGTCCACTTTCGAAATAGCATCACTCTCCTCATTCTACAAGATAGGTTATTTTCAACCGTTTCTATTATTGATTCGTCTACTTTTTAGCAATTTTTAAGGCTCTGTTAATTTTGATCACGTGAGGTTTAATATTTTTTGTCAAAAATAGTTTGAAAGTTACCAAAATTCTGCATGTACCTCACTGATTATTATTATCAGTCAAATTTAACGGCTTGTCAATCATGTTCCACTGAAGAGAATTAAACAACTGCTGAAAAATTGAATCTATAATTTATTTCCGGCATCAGAGAATTCTTATATGTTAAATAAATAAAAACTTTTGGAAAATTTAATTTAATTTATTAGGAAAAAGAAAATTTTAAAAAGAGGTCCAATGATGGTTTTAAATGCAAAAATTGTTTCATATGAAATAAATTCGAAATAAAGTTAAAAAGTGATATAAAACAGTATAAGTGAATAAAAATTGTACTCGCAGTGTATTTTCTGCAGTCAAAACGTAAATCAACCTAAAATTGCATTACTTCATACTTGTAAGAGTAAGTTGATTCTGTATATTACCTTTTAACTTTTTCCTCGCGACTCTCACAGCAGAATCAGAAATTATTTTGATTTTCATGCATTTTAAGGAGAATAAATTAAATATAAAATAATATAAAATAAATTCTATTTATTTTTATATTGTCGAAGTGGAGTTGAAATATAGCTTATGAAACATGAAGTCGAATCGAAGACTTTACATCAGAAAAATGTTATTTATTTTTGTTTTATCTCAATCTTTTCTTGGTCACGAAAATTATCAATGAAAATTAAAAATATCACTGAAAAATCAAGAAGAAAGTAATATTGGTCGTAAGCTCAATGTTTGAGGAAGTAAATTTCGTATAAATCTGCCCAAAAGGTCGAAATCGCCCTAGACAGGTCAGCTATAACGTACGAGAAGCAACTGGTCGCCTTTGGCCAGACGCCAGATTATGCAGGTACTTACTTTCTCGTTGCGTCGTTCATTATCAAATTGTCCATTGCTTCCGTGCATCGACATTAAGACCACCCATTTTTTCTTTTGTTTTTAAAAAGAAAAGGAATTTTTATAAAAATAATTTGCAAGCAAGCAATATTCTATTTTTTAACTTAAATTGATTCTTCTTCAATCTTAACAAACGTCTGCTACTAATTTTATGAAATATGATGAAAGAATAATAAGGAAAACTTAAATTAAAAAAATAAACATACTTTTCCCTACTTTAAAAATACCAAAAATAAATAAAAATTAAATAATTATATATAATTAAGTAAGCACGGGAAGAAATTGGAGTCTATTATTACGAGAGTGTGAAAAACGTGAAAAGAAACTCGATTTTACTGATGAAAACGAAGGCAAAAATGTCCAGCGGGCATCTGGTTTCAGTCTAATTACGTTATCGTCGGCTAAAGGGCGCCTGTCTTCGTTTATATAGCTCCAAGCATCAGGACTATTTAATCCACAGAATTATCTATTTAACTTGGCAGACTTTTCTTAAGGAATCAAACATTGTTCTGTGTGAAAGACCCTTGTAGTTGCAACTATTCCTTCATTGACAAATAAAATATTTATAAAATTATTATTCATAGTCATCTTTTCCTTATTATTATTAGTACTTGATAGATCTTTAAAGTTAGAATTCCTACCACTTTCCGAATAACATAAAAGCACTCGAAATCTTCTAAAATTCGGAAGCTCCAAAAATAATAATTGAAATGAAACAAAGATGATCAAAACATTGCACATGTCTATATCTCACAGTATAAAAATATTTTAAATTAAAAAAAGGCTGCTGCAATGAAATTCACATTACACTTTGAAGTGCTCTCTAAAATGAATCGTTTTGCTTGCAGGAGCTAGAACTGAGGATAGAGACGCAAAAGCAAACGCTGCAAGCTCGGGACGAAAGCATTAAGAAGCTCCTTGAAATGCTCCAAAACAAGGGGATGGGTGAGTCTCAATTTTTTATTCAACTTTAACTGATTGCTGAATAGCACACATTATACTAAATGAAGTTTTTTAACTACTTTTTATACACAAAGTACTTGAAGGCTTCTGTGACTCTATAAAAGAGCTCTTTATTCCATAAAAGAGGACTTTGAATAGTTTTATTTAGTTAAACGATCAGTAGTCTGAGTCGGAATGTGTTACTCTGAAGCAATTGAATTAAAATTAAATTAATTTGTCTGTTATTTCTGTAAAATTGCTACAGAGAATGTGTGAAGAATATATAATACCATTGAAACTTATCAAATAGTCCTCTATTCAAGATAGAATCCCTCAAAATGTAAATTGTTTTCACTCACTTCGAGCATTATACTCTTATGTAAGATGATAAGTCTATTGTTCAAAGTCGGGAGCCCTAAAGCAAACGAACGAAAGTTACCTCGTTAAATCTAATTTGCTTTAAAAGATGTCAATTATCTCAAACTGTTTGTATTATGTGATCTGCATACACTAGTGTGCTCCAAATTACTAAATAAGAAAGATTGGTATAAAGATGATTAGTTGTCAACATAAAGGTAGATAAACTTAAAATAATAAAATTAATCATTTAATCCTCGTTTCTGAAAGTATAATGATTGCATTATTAGTAATGAAATTACGTATTTGAATTTTTCAAATTCAATGGTATTGTTTTGAACATATTTTCGATAATGCATTACATTTAATTGGCGTAGCATCAGTTTAATTAATTTTATGTTTTAATATTCGATATTTTCATTATTGATTCATCTTTGATTAAAATTTGTTAACGTTATATGAATAGAATAATCAATTCTTACCATACAAAACATGTAGGTTCAAATAAAATGTAAAATGATAACTCTAAGTAAATTATTTTTAAATTACTGATGATTAAATTACTAATAAGTAATTATTAGAAAATGGAATTCTACTTTTAACGAATTTCCTGCTTATACCACACTGGAAAAAAGTAAGGAGAGAAGTCCTCCGTTTTAACTTTTCGAGTCTGCAATACCTTCTGAAATGACTCGGATGCCTAGAAACTTTAGAAACTTTTCTGTTCGATTTCCAAGTTCTAAAGACTTTATGCTTTTAATTTCTCACGCTTTTTGATTTTCTGATCCTACAAGGAAATACTTGTATTTAAGCTTCTTTCTTCTTTCTTATTGTACAATTGGTTTTGCTTTTTAATATGAAAGAAACTCACGAAATAATTGTAATAGCACACGGAGAGAAAAATCTGATTATAATAGTAAGAATTCTGGTCATGCTTTTGTAGCAGGTTTTATTCTTGCTATCTTGATGCAAACTTCGAACATTTTAAGCAGGAATCCCTTCATGCTAAAAAAGTACAAAGTTTCATGCTTTTAAAGCAATTTTGTTTTGCGAAAATAGCTCGAACTTCGCCTTGCTATGGTTGCAAGCAACTCATCCTATTTGTACTCTTGCTGAAATAGGATGAGTTGCTTGCTACTACAATAGTCAGATTTTTTGTCCGTGTATAAATTGAAAAAAATTTACCAATCTTAAAATGCTGTAAATCTGTAATAAATTTTAGCATAAAATCAGACATACTTTGTTTCATAATAGCTTCAAAAAATAATCAGAAACGCGTTTGTACATAGCTTGAAAGGAGCAAATATCGTCATTAATGTGTGTCGAGATAGGCAACCCGCTATTCATGGCTTTCAATGGTACATTTTGCATTCTTTGCTATTCAATGCGTCTCTGACACATTTTTTGTTGTGCTAACAGTGGATGGTTTATATTCAAAAGCCTTTTTGTAGACTCTGATAATCTAATGAAAGAATCTGGTGAAGGAATTTATGATAATAACATTATTTTACATTTCAAGCAAATGGATAATGTTCATAAGCCGAAAATATATAATATGAAAAGATTATTTAGATAAATGTTTTCCAATTTGGATTCTTCTTTGAATAATAGAGCAAGTAAAATAAATCAATGACTTTCGTAAAACAAGGCGTGAATGAAAATCCAATTACTAAATATGGATGAGCTTTCTCGAAAGATCTGGTTTGATATCTACTGTTGCAGGAAAAGAGGAAGAGAGGATCATGTTCCAGCAGATGCAGTCCATGGCCCAGAAGCAGGTCTTTAAGAATTCTAACCATATATCACTATCGGTCGCGATTCCATCGATTCGCGAATCATTTTACTGTACGTAGCTGCTTGCTAGTAGATCTTCGCTGCGTGGCTTACTTTTTTTTTTACTAAGCGTTCACGCTCTTCACAATAGCGTATTTTCATCGCCATTCGCATTCTCATATATTTCATGAATGGAACTTCATTTTCTTCGAAAGTGCGATTGAAACATTTTATTTTCCACATTATCAAATCTCAGAAATGACATAAGAAATCAATTGTTATATTAAAATGAATAAATTTGTACCAAGAGAAAAGAATATAAATAGAAATGCAGATATAGAATGACTCCTTTCTGCCAACTGAAAATACCGTAGAAAATTTGGTAGAAAATCCTTTGTGCGAACTAAAAATCTACAAAAAATTGTGGAAACTTATTGTTGCAAGTAGAAAAAGATTTTTACTATCCTGATCGAAAAACTAAGCTTTTCTTACCCTATAGAATATATTAAAGAAATTAGAGTCTAACAATGTAAAAATTGTACAAGGCACTGATAACATTTTTTCAAACAGAAAAATTGTAAGAATGTGTTGAAATTAAAGAAGGTGAAATCCGAATGTGGAAAATGGCTTTCAATCGCACTTTTTCGTTCCTCGAAGCGCTTGAAAGCTCAGAGGAAAGCGATTTTCAATAACATCCATCCGCAACATTTGGTACGCCCCGAGTAGACACGTCTGGATTCCTGATTAGGAATTATTGGGGATGTGCCTTTGCCATTTTGAGATCGGAAAAGGAACGGTAAGATCTCGAAACGGTAGTACCTAATGTACTTCATACATGCGTAAATCATTCAAGTATTACGAAACACACTTATACATGCGATCACACGCGTCTGCCATCATCACTGCTGTTATTTGCACTGTGACCGTGGCTCCTAATCACTCGGCTTGCTCCCACTTACCCGCACAATTAATGTCCCTGGCACCACCATCTTCATCAGCACATACCTCTGAACGTGGATTGTATTTGGTAGGTGTGAAGTATCGCACAAACTTTCAGTGAAAATTAAAGATTTGAAATTCTTGGCTATAAACAAACTTTTCTCAATCAAATCAAATCAAACCTTCTCAAATTAATTTTACGGGCATTACAGGTAATATTCATGAAAGAATTGATAACATTATAACAAAGAAATTTTCTGAGCGGGCATAAATTACAGAGAATTATTGATTGTAACAAATTTTGGAAAGGAAACCGAAACTTACTTCATAAAATAATTATATTATCATAATTGTTCATTTTAAAAAGGTATTTTAGATTTTTTTACTAGAATCGTAATTGTTATTCAGTTTTAATTATCCATAGTTAATTTTGTTCTTTAAAAGCTTTTTTAAAATTTTTTTTGTACTTTTTATATTAAATTTTGTCATTCAGGAAATTTTTTATTTGTCAAGTTGATCACTCCTAAATAAAATAATTTCAATAAAATATATACCAAATAAAATTGTAAGAATCTTCTAAGAAACAACATTCAAAATTCGTTGAAAATGTCTGTTTATCGATTCTATATTCTTTGACTTTATAACTTAATATAAAAATTTGATTAATTTTCACTTTGAGATGAAAGAATTTAAAATCTCATTTTTAATAAAATAGTATTAATAAATTTAAATGAGTTTAATCAATAAAAAATTCATTCATTCAGCGCTCAAGAAGCCTTTCAGGGAAAAAGTTTTGTTTGTTAGAAACAAGCTTTTCAAGTCTTTTCTTTGGTGCACGATATAGTTTTTGCCACGAAGTCACTCGAGAAACGCGATACTTTCTAACTATAGCATTTCGACATTTGTGCATCGATCGAGACAGGAATTGATCTGCATAATCGAGAAGTTATTGCCAACAACGAGTCGGGCGACATTGTATGTCTGCTATTCTCGTAGAAACTCAGTGTCGACTGCATAATTCAGCGAAGCAGAAAATTAGATTTGTGTTCTTGTAAAGCCAGGATTCTCCTAAAAAACTTTGAATACCTTTATATAGTGCTGTGACCTTTTCCTCTTGGTACTCATTCCTTTAATCATTTCTTTAACGAAGGAAATTAAATTAAACTTAATTTCGACAAGAAATTTAAAAATTCATATATAAAAAGCCATTAAAAATAGAAATTAATATAAACTTGGCTGCATCAATTTTTTATTCACGAAAGAAATCAATTTTATCAAAGAGAGAAAAATCGAGTGACTTCGTGGCTAATATGCTAATATAATTTAAAATTGAAAAAACTCATGTCAAATTCAAACGCAAGACATTAAGAATTTTTAAAACTTGGATTGTTTGTTAATTCTTTTGCTTAAATTACATTTCTTACAAAATTATGCAATTTTGTATGGAACTAATATAAATATGAGTTTTTCTTGTCCTGGAATACAAATGCAAGGAAAATTTTGAGGACCATTTTTAATCCCAGCGAACTGAATCAATTTTAATAAAATTTTCAGGAAAGTGTCGTTTGATTTTTGCATGATTCTTTCCAAATTGCATTTTCCTCTCTGTGCCTGTTAGTCTTAGGATTTAGGTGGTGTCTACGTGGCTTGAATGGTATCTGAAAAATCAAATTAAATATTCGAAGGGCCTTTCCTTCGGGTATGAATAAACAGCACGAATCATCTACAAAAATCGAATAGTCATTGACACCGAGAGTGTTTATGATTTTGCTTGCGTTCCACCTCAGTGAGATAAATTCCTCTTTTTCGCACCAGTAAAAAATTTTTCGAAATTTTGTCAGCACTATTTTATATCGCACCCTCGTGGCAAGAAAATCGTAACCTTACAGATCCTATCATCAATTCCTGGACGATCCTTAAACTTTCAATCGTCGCCGTCTCTTTCGACGAGGCGAAATTCTACTTTGGACTGACTTTTAGGATTCTCACGATCGAGAGCCATTTATTATTCCTCCAAAGATCCTCCATTTATAGTGAATTACTTTAAAATTAATAATCACGACAAAAATATCTTTATATAATTTTATATCCTAGATATTGTGATATAAAAATTAATAAAATATAAAAAGAGCATGGTAGCATCAACGTCAGATTTTAAAACATCTCCTCTGGACTAGGAATTATTTAAACGCCAAAAATCACATGTTTACAGGTTGCACTGATTGTTTAAAATGAAATATCAAAAATATTCTTATTCTGTAATTTAAAGACTAACACGAGAACTAAGATCATTTTAAAAAATTGAATGTTAACAAAAAGACAATCTTAAAAAAAATTTATTTAATTTTAAATTTATTTTTAAAAAACATTAACAACCAATGTTATTTAATAGTTCTGAGAATTATGTATAAATTTCAGTTGGATATATCTAACATTCTTCCTGAGAAGAATATTAGGTATAATTAATATACTTAATTTAGATATAATTAATATAATTAATTAGATAGAATTAATATTATTAATTTTCGTTTAAACATTTATAATTTAGAGTTAAAATACTTTCTAGTCCCTTTTAAATTAAATCCATAATTCGAAGTTTAAGTAATCTAGGATTAGGTTTATGTTCGAGGTATTCTAATCAATATTAGCATGAGAACATTACTAGCATCTCAGCATGGCAAAATATTGGCAACACGAATGCAATCACATAAATTTTATTACCTATTACGTGAAAAATATCTTTTTTTAAATAATTATTTCCATCAGGATTTATTCATCGATGTTAATGCTACTAACTGTTCGAGTTTCTTCAAAAATAATTAACTCTAATAATACTTCCTAATACCCCTCTGTTCACAGTAAAAAGGAATAATTAAAATTGTTACACCTTAAAATAGTTTGGATTAAATTCAGTAAAATTTGTTTTATTTTAAGCAATATTGGTCTAAATTTAATACCACGTTATCTGGATTTCAGAATTGAGTCTTCAATTCAGACAAATTTCACTGAATTTAATCCAAACCATTTCAAGGTTAAACAATTTTAAGTTTTCTTTTTTAATGTATTATTCCTTATATTTTAGAAAACTGGTTTTGTTATCAAAATATTAAATCGTTTAAAGTCTGAAATGTTAAAATAAATCAAAATTTTTGAAATATGAATGAATGAACAAATCAGATCAATTTTTCTTAAATCCAGACAATTTTTACTGAATTTAATCCAAACCATTTCAAGGTTGAACAATTTTAAGTTTTCTTTTTTAATGTGTTATTCCTTATATTTTACCAAATTAATTTTGTTATAAATATATTAAGTCGTTTAAAGCCTAAAATGTTCAAGTAAATCAAAATTTTTCAAATATGAATTTCGGTTCTAGTTTCATATAGTATATATGTATAAAGCGGAAGCCCATCTGAAGTAGGATGTTGAGAGCAATTAAAACACGTGAACTACATAATCTAGAACTGTTTCGGAAAGTGGGTATCAGGTGATAAATTTAATTTAAATTTCCATGGAAATTAGATATTCATTGAAAGGTAATTAGTTGCTGAAGGAGATAAAAGAAAATAAAAAAAAGCAATCTAGTCTGATTTTCTAACTATTGTCGCTATTTTGATATAATTATCGAGAACACGCATCAGATACACGAGTTTCCCGTGATTACGTAACGCTTTCTGCTTCTATTGGAACTATCCAATATAAATGAGCTTCCAACCTGATTACTCTGGAATAATTAATTTCGAAAGGCTAACGTGCAAAGTGGACAGTAAAAGATTCTAAAACCAACCAAGATCAATAGTTTCTTTAGACAAAAGTTCATCTCACAGAAAAAAACAAAGGATAAAGTTTAAAAACATAATTTATTTAAAATCCATAATAATTTTACTTAGAGGAAATGTAGTTTGAAGCTAATGATCCAAAGTAACCAGATATCGTTGAACTATTTACTAATCTCTATTTTTTAAAGGCTCGTAAATAATTAAAATGATACCCAGTTCAGGTGTTAGATTATTAGATATAATGAAGATTAAAGATTATATATTATATGTAAAAGATTAAGGAAAATTCGAATTTACATGATTATGATGAAGATAAAGACTAATAATTTCAGTTTTGAAAATCTATTCTAAAATTCAGAGGGTGTTTTTAAACGATTTTGATCCTACTTTTAAAATAATTTATTTTTAAAAATCCTTAACCCTTTTGGCTCTCGAAATCGTGGGATGATGAGACGAATTACAGACAAGTGAAATGCTGTCGAATGCGTGGAATGAGCTGCTTTGGATGTGTAGGTGGTAAGACGTTAGCAATCCTCATGGGGATCACGCCCGCATCTGCCCTCTTTTCGTCACTCACTCCGTAACAACAACATCATCATCATCATGATCATCATGATCATCATGAACAACGACAGTATAGCTACCTCGACCACGACAAAATCAAAAACTACTTCCAGGGAACTACGCTCCCTGACTCTGCCACGGAGGACTGATCAGGTACACAATACCAAAACACTACCCAGTTATACATAACACATAAAAAATAATTTAAAAAAAAAGTCCTTTGATGAGTTTTCTAATCCTCTGACGAGTTCTCTAATCCTCTTCTGATGCAATAACTGGGATCAAGATTTTCAATCATCCAATCGGATACAGTACACTCAACAGTTGTTGAAAAATACAGACATAGAGTTATACAGACATAGACATACCGATAAGGGGTCGTTCATAAATCATAAATTACGTAAGATTCTTCTTTAAGAAGTATGTACACTTTTTATGGAAAAAGTCTTACAGTGGCGGGAGGGAAGATTAAAAATTCTGAAAATTTGTCTTACGTAATTTGTGTATAGCCCATAATATGCAGTTAATATTCAGTTAATATAAAGATAATCATATATAGTGTAAAGGCACTACATTTAATATACAGATAATTTACATTTAATCTACATACATACAGACATAATGCAGTCAATATACTGGTGACTTGCACGGTAAAAAATAATACTCAAAATTGTTACACCTTAAAATGGTTTGGATTAAATTCAGTAAAATTTTGTCTTAATTTAAGTAATATTGGTCTAAATTTAACTCCTCGTTACTTGAATTTCATAATTGAGTCTTAAATTCAGAATCAGTTGTGCTTAAATCCAGACATATTTCACTGAATTTAATCCAATCAATTTTAAGATGTAACAGTTTTAAGTATTTTTTTACTGTGTACACATAATATACAAATAATATGCAAATCATATACAGAAACTATATTAATGAGGATTAAGCTATGAAAAATTAATAAATTCATTCTGATAAAAACAAGACAGCCACATCTGAGTTATGCAAAATCCATTTTTTGAGTATTTCTTTGATAATTAGTGATAGAATAATCCATTATTATGTGAGTAACAAAAAAATACTCAAAAATGGATTTTGTATAACATGAACTGTTAATATACAGTCAACTGAAAGTTGACTGTATATTTTTCGTCAAAAGGGCTTTATCAAGTTTTGTTCTCTTATTCCTTAAATTGTTAAAATATACAAATAGATTACAGACACTTAAGGGTATGTGATACATAATGACGATACGAATTACCGACCGATTTTTTATTTACATTCAGCGGGTTTGTTAAGAGAGAAATACAGATAGAATGCTGAAATTTTGGAAAATAATAAAGAATATATTTGACAAAGATGCCTAAATATATTCTTTATTATTTTCCAAAATTTCAGCATTCTATCTGTATTTCTCTCTTAACAAACCCGCTGAATGTAAATAAAAAATCGGTCGGTAATTCGTATCTGGTGCGTTTCAATTTTTATTTTGAAAAAAAATCAAAAATAATTTTTTTCAAAATAAAAATTAAAACGCACCAGACATCGATTCCTCGATATATTCTTAATTATTTCCTCAAATTTCAGTATTATATTTGCATTTCTCTTATAATAAATCCCCTGAATGTAAATAAAAAATCGGTCGGTAATTCGTTACGTCATTATGTATCACATACCTTTAATATACGAATAATATACTAAATCCAAAAATATCAAAACAATTCAAATAACTGACAACTGCTAACCACAACATAGATATTTTTATGTAGTAGTAATGTAGTTTTCAATTGTTTGTAACGTTTTGATCCAACTTCGGATCAAAAATGATAATTCCGGATTTAGTGTGTTGCCACAATTCACAGATAATATACAGATAATAAACATTATATATTAGGTCGGGCAGAAAAGAGAAAAAATTGTAGTTTTTTGATCAGATTAGGAAAAATCTTTTTTCTAAATACAAAAATATGGTTTCCATGATTCTTGGCAGATTTTTCATATAAGATGTTCAGATAACAGAAACGAGTTAAAGTTTAAAACTTTGAAAAAGTGACTTTTTTCGATGTTAAGATTGTATATCCGTATTTCTATTTAAATTATCTTTTCCCGGTGTACTTTTGAAAATATCGTTTGAAAAATTTGCAAAAAATCAAGAATTTTTTTATAGTAGAAAAGGATTTTTCCTATCTTGATTCAAAAACTAAAATTTTTTCCGTATCACCTTATTCATATACATTACATATACATTAAAGAATTCATGAATTCAAATTCCCTGTGAGGTACTTATTTTTTTTCAAAATATATTCCTTATACGCACATACACTTGCACCAAGAGAGACCAAAGTCACACGATCCTCATGGAGTGCATGTCTTTAGCAATATCTTAATCTGAATTCAAAATTATAGAGAGAAATGAGAATGTAAAAATTGATAGATTGTGTGAAAATCTAGTGATAAGATTACATATTTATTGTGCCTTCTTTCGAGTCAAGTAAAATTTCAGATTTATATAAGAGATTAGATGATCGCAAGATTCGATCTGATGTAGAGTTTTCCTTATATTATCTTTTATTTATTTTTGTTGAATTATGAATTGAAATATATCAATAATAAATAAATCTCCAAAATCGACATTTAATTATCAGGTTGCGTGACTTTTGACTCCCCTGCATTCGGAAGTATATGTAATGATATACATATATTTTTATGTACGGAATGTTCTACCTTGCACCAACTTATTTCGCTGTCACGTTCCACTAAATGTGTATCACTATATTTTTGACAACCTTTCTACTCTCAGCATCCGATTCTTTAAGATTATCGATAACGATGCATCAAGATTTTTGAAAATTACACTTTTTTAGACAATCACCTTGAAAAATTGTTAGTTATTTTATTGCAAATATTCTTTGAATTGTTTAAAATTTCAATTTGGATTATACAGAATCAAAAACAATTTCTTTTTACATAATGATGTAAACATAATCAATTAAATATTAAAGTGATAGTGGCGTTTCTTTCATAGAATTTAATAACGAATAATAAATCACTTCTCTTTTGTTTTAACAGATTTTTCTTATTTCTGAAAAATTTTAGATAAACATTGGATGAAAAATAAGTTTAAATAAAGTAAGATTAAATAAGATATGTTTAAATAATCGATCATCATAATTAGTAATAATAATAATAATAATAATATAAATTAAATAAAATTATCACCCCATTAATTACAACTTTAATTCTTATGACAAATATAAATTAACTGCTTTTGTTGCAATACTTATATAAACGCAAAACCGTAAAAAGCAAAGAGAGTAACAAAAAGTAAAATGCAGGATGTAAAACATAAAAAGATATGTACAGCTGAAAACATGAAGCATAATAAAAAGAGGAAGAGAAAAATGCACAAAAGGAGATTAAGAAAAATGAAATAAATGAGAAGAGATTGAGGCGATACACGAAATAAGCCGAAACAAGAGTATAATGTTACTGCTGAAAATAAAGAAACGAGAAGTGAAACGAGTAAATTAAAAATATCAAAAAATGAACGTGAAACGCTAAAAGAAAAGTATGTAACTATAAAGTTGAGGGGTTAACCACTGCTGAATTCAGGTCTACACTTGTTTCTAAATTCTTTTGAATTCTACTTGTATTTTTTGAATTATTTTTTTACTTTTTAATTCTTTTTTTTTAATTCACCTTGAATTCACCTCTTATTTAAAATTTTTTTGAATTTACATTGTATTCTTTGAATTTTTTGATATGATTGATTGATTTTGATTGAATACATTGTATTCTTTGAATTCCTTGGGATTCATCTTGTATTCCTTGAATTCTTTTGAATTCATCTTGTATTCTTTCAATTCTTTAGAATTCATCTTGTATTTTTTAAATTCTTTTGAATCCACCTTGTATTTTTTGAATTCTTTGAATTCTTTTGAATTCATTTTGTATTTTTTGAATTATGTTTTTGAATTCATCTTGTATTCTTTAAATGCTTTGAATTCTTTTGAACTCACCTTGTATTCTTTTAATTCTTTTGAATTCATCTTGTATTCTTTGAATTCTTTTGAATTCACCTTGTATTCTTTGAATTCTTTTGAATTTGTCTTGTATTCTTTGAATTATTTTGAATTCTTTTAAATTCATTGAATTCTTGTGGGTTCTTTAAATATTTGATTTCTTTCGAATTCTTTAAATATTTGAATTCTTCTGAATTCTTTAAATTCTTGAATTCAAGTGTACATCAAAATTGCTAGTGGTTAATCCCTTGTATAAAGTAGATTATCTCTATACGTACATAAGGAAATAAAAAACATTGTGCACTTTGCAATTTAAAATAAATTTCTTGTATTAATAAATCAAGAAGACTAAAAGATAGGCTAAATAAGATATTGAAAGTTTGAAAATTCAAAAGCAAGACAATTTTTCAAACAAGGGCCATTTTTTTGTCTCTTTTATAAATGTCTATAATATTTTCTAATCACTTGCTTTTTGATACTTTTTTTAAAGTTCTTATCAAAAGAACAATATTCTCTTTTATAAACTTGTTGCATCGCAATTGATAATTTGACAAGACACTCTCCTTCTTTATTCCTTCATTCCCTTCGAAATGTACCACACTATTATATCAGTTTTATACGCTGATCACTCTACTCCGGAATAAAGGCAGTATACAAAGAGCATTCGTAATCTGACGCAAAAATGTTGCGTAAAAATGAAAAAAGAAAATAAATAAAAACCATTGCCTCAATTTGCGAGCTCTTCTGTATCCGATGAGTCGTAAATTCGCACTCATCTGAAGCGTGCGATCGTTTAAAAATTCATCAAAACAATTTCATTGCTACGATCATTAATCACGTGAAGTCACTGCTATCTCTACTCTTTTCTATGTCATCACACACTTCACCGCTGTTACTATTTTACCACAACTTGCTTTCGACATTGAATTTTTCGTCTCTGTTTAAACCACGTGATTTCGCATCTTTGCTCCCAGGTGGAAAGATTTTGTCCATTTAGCGTTGGCGCGAATCTGCACGCTGCACCTTTCAAAAATGTAGCGCTCTTTCGCGTTTTCCAAAAAAAGAAAGAAAAAAAGAAGGAATTAAAATTAATTATTTGGCAACAATAATTGCTCGGTTTGACTAAATATTCGATTTAATAAATTACTAGTTATATGTCTTGTAATAAATTGCTGTTTTAATAAAAATTTGAATTTAAATGCAACGCGAATTGTTGAAAAACTACTGCCGGGAAAAAGCGTTCAAATGTGAATGTCGGCCGTCATATTCGAAGGAATAATAAAAGTCGAAAAATTCGAGAATCCGTGCAAGAGGGAAGAAGATAGAAAAGAGAAAATATATTTAACGAAAAGCGCCTTGCGCGATGGACAATGTCGGCCGTACGTCGCGGTGGGCGAAAGAACTGCGGCGGCGCCCGGCATCAAGAAGAGGAACATCTTCTGTAATCAGTCAACTTCGTCACGTTACTTCGAGTCGATTTGCATTTTAAAAATATCGAGTTTAGCGCACCGATAAAAAACGGACTTTGGTGTTCTGCTGCTATGAAAGAAGAAACAATGTTTTCAACGTCTTTGGTAATTACAGAATAAAGAAAAAAATCCAGTAACGCGATAAGAGAAGAAGAGCTGAGAAAATGACGGAAGGGGTCGCAGGAAGCTTGTGGCGGAACGTCGCTTTTCTTTCGTCAACCGAGACGCTGTCTTTACCACTCACCACTTCCGGTTCCTCGAGGCCGACCAAAATCGGCATCGAGACTGAAAAAAATCATCAAATTCACTTATTTGTAGAAATTTCGTGCGATTTTTATTCCTGCACTATCCATCCTCTTTTTTAAAATTAACTCTCTAATGTCGAAACAAAAATTGATTGAAATTTCGAAATTAGGGGGTTAAAATGATTTCTTACAATTCCTTATTTTTCGAAGGTCTTTACAGCCTCGAGCCGATGATGGAAGAACCTCTTCAACCACAACCGCAACCCAACCAATCCCTAACAAGATAAACAACAGATTTCTTCACCTCCAACTGAAATTTATTTTCCGATTAAACACTAAGAACTTTACCAACAAGATTTAGAAAACGTTGGATATTAAGAAGCTTTACTTAACTTGGTAGATGACAAATTAATTTAAAATTTGACCCTTCTATGAGATTTAAAATTTTTCAAAACAATCATAACTCTTCCTTAAGGATGTTCACCCCTTATCGCACCTGAAATTTAATAATCTTTGAAATAGTTTGTAAAATCCATGAAAATAACCACATTGTTAAAATGTAACAAATTTTGAAAGAGAAATCTGATTGCGACTCAGAAGAAAAGATAGTTGAATTTGTAATTACTTAACATTAGTTACTTGATATTTTGTGTTTTTTCTTTCGCTTTAGAAAATAATCGTAATTTTGATTCAATCTTCATCATTGATAGTTTATTTTGTTTTTAAAAATATTATCTACAATGCTACTTCGGTGATTCTTATTAAAACACAGTGGAATTGACATAAAACAAATTGTTAATTAACTAATATTTTGTCTAACTAGCTATCTACTTAACAAGCTTATTTTTAATAAAATTCATTCAAATAGAATTTTAGGTAATATATCTATTGAAGAACAAAATACGCCATCAATGATGAAGATTGAATCAGAATTAGTTTCAACTATTTTAATCCATGTGGAACATTCATTTCTTTTATAAATTTTGTTATATCTAACACCATGGTAATCTTCCTCGATGTTATAAACCAATTTTAAAAATGTGAGGTACGATAAGGGATGAACATCCTTAATGATTTCTAAGATGAAACGAACGAGATCTGGACACCATAGAAGGGTCAAAGAAATCTGAACTGAACTAGAATAAATTGAAGTAGCCATGGAATGCTAGATGCCTTGAGTCTTAACCGGATTTTGAATTTCAATTGCAGATGAAGAAATCTAAATCAGCTCCCAATATCCCGTTACTCCAGCCGCGAGTAACTCTACTATTGCTTGTTATTAAGGAGCTCAAAGCGACGAACGAGACGCTGAAGAGCCTCCAGACGCAGTTGGAACTAGCTTACGCTACAACAGCATCATCCGGTGCACTGGTAGCCGGAAGTGGCGGCTCCATCGGTGGAATGGGAAGTGGAACCATGCTAGGCGGAAGTGTAGCTGTCCCTGGTGGGGTTCCTGGCAGTACAACCCTGACAGCAATTCTAGAGACAAAAGACGCCCGAATTCAGACTTTAGAAAAGGAGGTGATGCTGCTTGAGTCTGAGCTCCAGCGGATTAAGGAGTGCGGGGGAAGATTGCGGGAACAACTGTTGAGAGCGACCGCGGTACCAAGCGGTACCAGTGGCCCAACGACGGCAGCAGGTATTCTCTTCGGAGGCCAATCAACTGCACTCGCGAGAGGACCTTCAGTCGTAACGTCTCTGGTACCGTATGGTCAATCCAACTCCCTAACGAATTCGTACCTTACCGGTTCGACAGGTCCACCAAGTTCCTGCCTCAGCGGTAACGTCACTGGAGTTGCCAACCCCTATCACGACCGGTACAATGATCATCAGCATCAGCAAGCGATTCAACAGCTGCACCAGCAGCATCACTTTCATCATGCTCATCAGTATCATCAGCAAAAAGCTCATCTTCGACACTTGAAACAAATTGAACCCGCTGCCGCCGGAGCACTCGCCCTCCATGCGCACACCTTCAACAAGCACGACCTGAACTTCAAACGTCAAGTAAGTTTCTTCATCAACAACGTGCGCATCGAAAAGAACGACACCCTCTAGGACCGGCCCAAGGGGGCAGCGAGACGCTGTAGAAGTCTAACCAAGGCTGCGTCACGAGGCTCTAGAAGGTAGACCGGGATCTTATCTCGAAGATGCTCAGAAAAAGCTTTCCAAAAAGCTTCCTTTCAATCTAATGGAGGTGGAGACTGCAACGGCGAGCGGTGTTACTCATTATCAGAAAGTATACTGCATTTGTGTGTCACAATCTTAGGGAAAAATATGATAATTTAAAAATAATAATCTAAAGATAATCTAGATGAAATTTCGATGATATATACATATATACGCGAGGCTAGTCTTCCATCGCTGACGCCGCGTCGTTTGCTTTCCTTTTCTTTGGTCCGACAGTTGAAAACTGAATTCTCTATTTTTTGACTCGATGTATTTAGATAGATAAAAGAGACTGAATTAGACGATATCTGCGAAGGTTTATATTGTGATAAAGGTTATAATTAACAGTCTATAATTAACAAAGAGTGGCTCGAGGAGCCAATATCACGTGAACGGTATCTTCCATAATCGTCAGCCGATGGCGAAAGATTCTATATTCAATTCGAAGCAGTACTTAGCGAAAAGAAAATCTAGAAAGCTAATACCTAGATAAAGAAAAGGAAATGCGATTTAGGACGACAGAAGGGTTAACAAAAAAAAAAGAAAGTCGTTCGATAGCTAGCCGAAAATTTGCGTACCTAAGTTTTAGGCCTTAGAAACTGTTGACCCCTGAAATGTCTAAGAATATTGTTGATTGTACAGAAAGAAAATTAAATCCAAATTTCCAAATTATTAGAGTCTGTATGTTCATAGGTAAGATATTAAAATTTAATCGGTATATTTTCCTAGCTGATTGCAATTTAACTCCTCGAAGGGACGTTGTTTGATTCCACAGTCTTCGCTTAGTATTCGGAATCTGTGCAATGTACAGCTTTAGAATAAATCAAGTATCATTAAAAAACAAAAATACTCTGGTCCTATTCAAGGAATAACTCGGGGTAACAAAAACCGAAGATAGCGTTTTAAAAACTCCAAAAATCTTCTGAGCAAATTCAGAGAAACTTTGATGTCTTTCGTGTAAGGTATCCAAGCCAATTATGCCTTAGATTTCTTGATAGAAGACATACTGCTATTGAATGCGACATCATCCTCCTTTTTAAAAAAACATTCTCGGTCTGGCGCACGCCTTTATTTTGGTGCACTAGTAGTAATCATCGCAATCATCGCACCCTGAATGCTTTAAGTTGGCTACGAAATTTGTAGTCGTTCGTAGTGGTAAATCACAGTGATTGTCTTGCGTTTGTCTGTCATTGCAACCAAAATAGCATGCGCCAGTCCGGGTACTCCAGTAACCCAGTGTCGTGTACTTTCGCATACATGATTTTATGTTTAGAATTTATCAGTACTGGATCATTTGAAATTCTAAGGCGCCATTGGCAATTGTTTTCATTAAGTTTAAATTTAAATTATCAGATACAGCATCAAATATTCATGCTATATTGATAGCATATTGATGATATATTTTCACTTGTCATTATCACCACCACCTTGCATCTGTCGCAGCTCAGATCATCGCTTTCTGGTCTGTCGTTCACCCGTGATCACTTTCTTGGCGCTCTATCTCTATCTACGTACCCGTACTTTATTATCTCATGATTCTTTTATTGTCCCTTTATTGTCCATTTATTTCTCCTGATATATTTTTTTTATTTTCCTTATGTTATTTCCTCTTCAAGACTTCGATCATGTGACAACTCGCTTATTGCAAGATCCGACCGACTTGACTCGACTTTCCCTACATCCACTTTGTCTGGTGAACGTTTGCTTCCGTGTGACTGTCCGTCTGCACACCCTGTTTTCCGAATCCCATTTGAATCCCGAGATGAAAAAAACGATCTGCAAGTCTTTTTTCCTTCACGCAAAGCCCTTCATCACCAGCACTGAGCTTTCAAAACATTGAGCATGTAATTTTCCGCCCCACGAGGCATGATGCATGCGAGCACAAAACAGGACGCTTTTCTGTCTCTTTCGCTCTCACTTCTATTCCTCTGTTCAGTCACTAACCTGGTAAGGAGGTAAAATTACAAATTTGGCTCGATCTGAAAAAGGCGACAGGAATAAATGAGGGTCGAGGGTAACATTTGTAATTTTTCCAGCCGAGAAGAAAGCCGTTTATTTGGTTTGTCTGGTGCCTTCGATTTTTCACAAAACACTTATTCTCTCTGTTTCTTATTCTCCTGCCTCGCATTTCTAGTTACCTTTCCCTCAACGAACCCGAAATGCATCGCTTCGACTTTGGACACTTAACAGAAATTTTTTCTTCAGCAGAGACTCTCTAACTCTTTGTTTGTTTCATTAATCAATACGTAGAAGGATCAGAGAGGTGTGAAGTCAATTAAACAGCAGAGGCAAATTTATACAATTTTGGGACAACTTGAACCACTTGGATAAATTTGTATTTCAGTTGTAAATGTCTATAAATGAAATCTGAACATGTGTAATGTTCCTGCATATTTGTTTGAAGAAATATGAAGAAATATTTTAATGTGATAGTTTCAATTTACAGTATCTTATTTACATCGATTCCAAAAAGATTCTTCACTTCACTTTTTATATTATCATAGAATTTTAAACAAGCATAAATTAGACAAAAAGTTTGCATTGTAATGGAAATGTAAAAACCTACTTTAACAGTTCTCTGTCGAATTCAATGCAGATTATTTAAAAAATAATATCGAATGTCTACCTAAGTTTGTTTTACCACTTAAACCCTGCTTTTTGATTTTGTTCCACTGTGGCATGAGTATTTATACTTTACATAAATTTATTCAAAGTATGTAATTTAAACGAAGGACTTAGAGAGACTCATCTGTAATCTAATGACCTTGAGATAAAATATCGAAAAAAGATAGAAGATGAACCAAATACAACGACTTTCTAATCCATTAGCAGATAAGATCAACCTAGTATATAAGTCTAGAATAAGCTAGTGCTAAGTTAAAGGTAGCAAATGTGGCTTCCTGTTCCGATTACTTCCGGAAAATCTAAATGAAATTATGTATTTAAAAATCTACACAGAACCTATTGTACGCGAATATAAATTTAAATCAAAATTTGGGAAAACTGATTATTAGAACGCGGAAGAAACTCGGATACAGGAGCCCATTATGAGCGAAGCATATTAAATGTGGTGCCCGATATTTTAGCTTTCTGAGGAGGTAAGGATATCTCGTCCACTGACGCACTTCCGAGTTTCTACCTTTCCTTCGTTTTCCTCTACGTTACGTAACGAAGTCTGTTGTATCGTAGTGCCTCTGGAGAATCGTAATTACACCAATTTCAAGAGTTTGACGTTTAGTAGTTTCTCGATGAACTGTATTACTGCTACCTTTATACTGATAATTACAATTTTACAGAGAACGTTATCTGTATACGTATGTAGATAGACGGTAGATCGCGTATATTTCTTGAAGAGATCCTCAGATATCTTCAACACAGATATTAATTCAAGAGAAATTCTCTTTCAAGACAGATTTCGAATGAAGACTTCTGATTCTTCCTCGTGTTCCAATCGTCGACGATCGACGAGAAAAAACGACATTCGAGAAAATCCGTGATCTGGTAGCGTTGGTCGATTTGAAAGCACGTTCAATTACATCTCCTCGTGAATTAATCCTACTTTGATTAATCTCGCAAGAAGAAATGTTATCCACGTGCTTTCTGACTCTAGATGTTAGTTTAGATTTAGTTTGTACACGAACCTGGCTTTTGCGATGCAAGATCTCAAGTAGAGGCATGATTTTAAATATCATGACTGCAGAGTACAAGGTGCTCTGGCCATTTGACCTTGAGAGATTTCGCATCAGACCCACACGCTCCCAGAACAAGTGTAGATCGAACAATGTAGGGTACAGAGAGACACGTTCCTGGTTCGAAATCCTGACACTTCAACATGAAACCTACGTTTTTTACAAGTCAACACCTACCTACCTAATTACCAACTACCCTATCTATCTACCTGCAATACAGAAACACTGTTCGTTTCAATGGTCTGTCGCTGCATGCTGCGAGCCCTGCCCGAGTATGACGACGTTGCGTTTTGCTTGTCATTAAATTAAAATGCAATTGCCGTTGATGATGAGGATTAAAAGAATCATAAGGATGGAAAAAAATCCTAAGGGTGATATGGATGAGGAAGTCCATGAGGGTAAAATGATACTGAAGATGGTAAAAAACATTGGATTGTTTCGTGAGTAGAAAAAATTTTGGGGGTAGAAAAGAATATCGTTAGGATGAAGATGGTATGAAGTAAACCAATGGATGCCTACTGTCGACATACTCGGGCTAGGTGGAAGGAAGACCACGAGCTCTTTACTGACACTCGGCTGCCGGAACAAGAGATTGATTTTTCCTGGACGGCGGCTCTTTTTCGCAGCTGGATGAACTCAGGACAGAAGTGCAGCGTCGGGACCAGGAACTCTTAGGGATGTCGGCCAAAATGAGGACTTTAGAGGAACAACACCAGGACTACCAGAGACACATAGCCGTCCTTAAAGAATCTCTTTGTGCTAAGGAGGAGCATTATAATATGCTTCAGGCAGATGTAAGTTATCTTAAAAGATCTTTCTTCCTTAATTTTCTGAGAATTCTGCTTATTCAAGGTCATGCAATTCTAGATCAAAATGGTACGAAATAATTACTTATTGTAATTTGCAGATTACTTATTATTAAGCTTGAAAATGGTATTCTTTTTTCTCGAAGTGAGCAATATTTTGATCTCGTTTTGGATCATTTTAATCTCAAGTTTTTATTTTGATACTTTCATTTATATTTCAGATATTTCACAGAGCAAAATAAGCAGATAACTAATTCCAATGCAATCTCCGAGATACACTACCGGTCAGAATTGTGGGATCACCTGTTTTTCGACTATTGTTTAAGTCATCCCCTTAATTTTAATTATATCATAGAAATTTTTTCTCTTTTATAGGTTGAAAGCTATAAAAATTCTATCAAAACTTAGCCCAAGATGGTCATTTTGCAAATTTTTTAAAGATATTTCAAAAATGGTGTAAATTTCAATGTTAAATAACATCGGATATAATAAATATTTTTCATTGATCTTGGACTCATTTTAAAGATAAATTTCTATAGAATCGCATCAGCTTATTCTGCAATATTTTTTCTTGTCTATTGTAAGATATTAAAATTGGAATAAAAAAGTTGGAAAATTGTAAATATTTTTTCTGCTGAGAAAGATATTTTTGTAAAATATACCTATGAAATAAGTCATCATGAAGTAAAATCTCAGTAAGTAAATCTCAGAATAAGTAATTACATTTATTTGAAATATACATTCTTTTGATTTTTTATTATTATTTTCCTACAGATTAGATATCTATGAATTTTTACTACTTGTTTGTTCTAACTTTAACATCCTGCAACATGCAAGAAAGAAATAACATAAGAATTTTGATAAGTTGGTGATATTCTATAGAAATTCACCTTTCAAATAAGACCAAGAACATTGGAAAAAGCTTATTATTTCAAATCCTATTTAAAATTGAAGAAAACTTTGAAATTTTCATCATTTTAAAAATATTTTCTTAAAAAGTTGATAAAATGACTTCACCTTGAGCTCATTTTTTACAGAATTTTGATAGCTTTCAACCTATTTAAGGGTGTGTGATATGTTATGGTGTCACGAATTACCGACGGGGTATAAAAAATATTTAACAATCCTATTTTTAAACAAACAGAGGTATCAAGTTTTAACTTAAGGTAATGATAGAAAATATGATAGGGCACATCCGTTATGTGTCATTTTTTTCAAAATTTTTAAAAAATGACACATAACAGATGTGCCCATTCATATTTCCTATCATTCTCTTAAGTTTCAACTTGATATCTTTGTTTATTTTAAAATAAGATTACCGAATATTTTTTATACCCCGTCGGTGATTCATGACATCATAACGTATCACACCCCCTTAAGAGAAACAATTGTATCTATTATACATTTAAAATTAAGAAAAGTTAAGCAATCATTGAAAAACAGGTGTTCCCACAATTCTGACCGGTAGTATACATAATAAATAATAGTAATTTATGTTCTCTCAAGTTTATAAGTTTATTAAAAATAGTGTACACAATATTTTTAACATATTAAATCATTGCTAGCATCTTTTACAAGGAAATGCATTTTTATATTTTATTTGCTTGTAAATCTCAATTCAATTTGGTTAATTTAATTTGTCGTAGATACCAGATATATAATCCATAATATATTTCTTTTATTAAATAGTTATGATCGATGGCTTGCTAGGAAAAGCAAATAATATGATATTCATCACTGTGGATATGTTAAATCAGACAATCATTTGTCAAACACCATTGTAATAAATATAATAAAATCAGTTGTGCTAAATTTTTTTGAAAAGTAAAATTACACTATTATGTAGAAAATACTTTTGAAAACAGCTAATTTACATTTGAATTATTTTTATAAACTCTATTCAAAACTGAATAAGGTCCTGTTACTTTTGAAACATTTTTACTTCATTTAATTTTGAGATAATTAAAACAAAAATAGTTGTTCTGTATTTAAATTCCTTTCAATATAATTACGATTACAATATAATAAAAAATTACATCATATTCTTTTTTTTTCTCCAGGTAGAGGAAATGAGGCAACGGCTAGAGGAAAAGAACCGACTAATCGAAAAGAAAACACAGCAAGCAATACAAGCACAACAGGAGCGAAATCGTTTCAACACTGAACTGACGGAACTGAAGGATCACATGGACATTAAGGATCGTAAAATCAACGTTCTCCAACGTAAGGTGAGTACTTTTAAATTTATCGTTCTTCTTATCACAATTACAATCCTATAAATTTGAATTGTCTGATTTTTTTTTCCTCTCTTTAAGTTAAATTCATCTTCTGGATTTATTTTTCTTATTTCATGCACGCTTTTATCCTCTATACAATTTACAATTTTTACTCAGATTTCAATATTATTTTTACACAACTATTTTCCTTGAAATATAAGCGACAATTCGTAAAACCAAAAAATTGAAAATCATCATACAACATTGTGATTTTTTTCAAAAATTGTAGTTCAGCAGAGTTCAAATTTATACAGTTATTTACGATGCCATTTATTACTTTCCTTTTAGTGGCATTAATTAATTTTAACTTTGTTACGTCATGTTGACAAGTAAAAAAAATATATAAAGGCCAAAGTGTGTCCTAAATTATGCTAGTTATGTCAAGTGACCACAAAGGGGGTATAT
>JBAGKK010025485.1:0-11230 GCA_037177015.1 Euceroptres primus | reverse complement strand
TGCATTTTAAAAAATTGGTTAGACCTCCAAACTTTGTATCAGTTCAATAGTTTAAAAGTAATAAAAAATTCTCGTTTGCCCGTGTGTTATTCCAGATTTAAATGGCCAAAGGAATTTGTTTCATAAATTCGAGTTTGTGCTTTCATTAATCAGTTCAAAGAAAAATTGAAACAAAAAAAATGAAAAGTCAAAGATCGGCGGTACAATTCAGCTGGTTCCGCAAATTATACTATATACTAATTTTTCAGTTTTGTGCAGTAGGGTATTTGTTTCTTTTTTAATTTTTTAATTTTTAGAAAGCTAAATTGAAATAATATTTCACAATAATTGATAGCTTTCGAAATATAACTGTATAAAATATGAGGATACCTGCCAGAAACCTAACCTCACTTTTCAGTTTCTATTGTTTTCGATTTTGCAGTTCAATCGATGACAGAATCAAGTTTTTGTGCTGCATTTTGAAGATTTTCACATCAATTATAAGAGAAAATGTTATCTCTAAAAAGTTATCTGTAATTATTATTATTTTAATATAGAGCTAATTTTTTTACTTCCAGAAGAAAATTTGTATCAGTTAAATTATAGATTATAGATCAGTTAAATTGCTCAGTTGGGGGTGGCCAGTAAATTAAATGTTTAGATATGATCTTAGAATCTTAAATGGATGTTAAAAAAATTATAGATCCTTCTAAAAATATATTTCGTTATTATTTAATGTTGATGTTTAATTGTTTTATTTTTTTCTGTTTGATAAATCTCAAACTAATCTAAATTCCTTAATTGAAACTTTTTTCCATACTTTATCATCAGAAAGTATTCTAAAATAGTTAAATAATAATTCTAAATAGTACTTCAGTATTAAAAAATTGTTTTATTCATTTAAAACATAAAAAAATTGGGAAAGTCAGTTTTCGCATAAAACCAATACCTTCTCATATGATGATGAGAATGTAAAAACAACAGTTGTACCTATTTAGAAGATCCGTGGTACAGAAAGGTACAACTTTTCAACAATGATAATTAGTAGGTACAAAATGATTTAAAAATTTAAAAATGATTGATTTCTCTTCAGAATTGAGTCCTCTAACTGTCTGTAAATATGAAATACCTGAAAAAAATTTTCTTGTGCCTAAAGTTTAAAAGACCCTTAAAAAATACGTAAAAGTTGTACCTAATAGCCCCACTCTACGGTACTCGAATTATCGTTCAACCTAAATTTCAGTTGCCCAAGTGAATACAAATTATGACAAATGACTGTTTCAGGATGTCTAGCGACATTGAATTTTGATAAATCATAAAATATCTGCATGTTCATTGAGGGAGTCTCCATTAATTACTTAAGGTACATTTTTGAAATTTTAGATCCCCTACCTCTCCCATTTAATACTGAAGGACAGGACTGAGGATGCAGAGAAGGGATCTCTGGAGACTGGCCCAGAAGAGGCTATGCTGCCATCGCTCCGACGAGGGAATCCGCGATGGTAAGTACGTTTCTAAGTCCCTCCTAAATCCATCATGTCGCAGGACGAATGGTCCGAACCGACACGGAGGAAGGTTGTAATTTGTTGCTTGCAAATCACATGGTGACCACTGGTGGAATTTTTATTCCTACTAGTGTGTGGGAGATCAATTTCTTAGCTTAGGTCATTAGGCTTTTCTTGGTTCTTTTTGTTATAGCTTAGAATCAAAAAGATTAAGAAATGAAACATTAATTCAGCCTTATTTTGCAAAAGTTTAATGTACGCAATGAACTGATTAATTATTACATTTTATTAAATAGACCAAGAAAAGATTTCGCGATAAATCATTAAACAAATCAAAGAAAACAAAATGTTTATGCCTAAAATATTAATTTTTTAAAATAAATTTTCCTTTGATTTGAACCTTTTTTTCCTAATTTAGTCCTTTTAACTAACAGAATTTTGTTATTTCAATTTAATAATAAAGTTTTGAATAAGGGGTTAACGACTTTTAACTTTAGGTGTACTTTTTAATGAGGGATTTTCAATTTTCCTCTATATATTTGCATATTATGGCAAAAGTTATGTTAGTTCTTTTCACATAAGGGGCTTGCAATGGATGGTTGGCATCCAATTCTTCGATTTCTGCTACACAGACATTTTTCATACATTAGTAGAATGGTGATTAATGTTTGTGTAGCTAATTGTGAATTGGATAATTTATATGCAGTACATTTCTTATACATTAGTAAAATGATAATTAATGATTGCTTGTGAATTGGCAAATCCTTTTTGAATTGCCTGATGACTTGAACTCACATATCTGGTCACCATAAGTCATCATTTTTTAAACACTCTCCTTTCTAAATTCATGAATTCAGATATACATCAAAATTACAAGTGACGAACCCCTCGCTTTTTAATAAATAACTTTTTTACGTTTTGATGAATTTTGGTATTACCTTGCAAGTAAACATTTGATTGAAGTACAATATTTTGAATTCGAATCTTTTCCAATTTATCATCAATTGATTCAACTTTTTTATTATTAGAGTTAATTTCTTGAACTGTGAATAACTGATAGATCGTTAGAGAAACTTTAATTAATCTTAGCTTTATAGGATATGTTTTCAGGTCAATCTATACCTACATTGGTGAACTTAAAGCTATTGAAAAATAGCTATCAAGTCCAGGGTGACGGATACGTCCCGGGACGTAATCCCTAGTGTAGGCTTTTTGCACCTGGACAGAATGTAAGAGAACCGTGGAGTGAGTGTATTGGTATGGAAGAATGTTTATAATTTTAAATTTAGGGTAGGACCAGGGTAAAATATTTTTCGGGCGCGCACAATATTTTATCCTGGATTATATTGATATTATGATCAGATGTTCATTAAACAGTGGGGAAAACTTCGTTTTGTCTTTTAATGTTCGTCCGATCGTTTTACCAATTTACCAAGTTCTTTTTAGATGCGAATCGTCGTCGAAAAATAGTGCTTGAGGAAAAATAATAGGGAAACTTGAGCACAAAAATCGGTTTCGGTGTTAGGCAAGAAAGAAGAGGCTATATGCCGAAGAGCCCCCTGAGAGAAATAGTTTCTAAATTATTTTTCTCAGTTGAAAGAAGAGGGGAACTATTTTAAATGGACATCTTTCTTTTAGTATATAAAAAATTGATGCCCATTTAATCTTCTCCCACTTAGTCACTATGCTGATTTGATATTTTGCTTCATTTAAATTTTAAATTGTTCAAATTTTATTTTGTGTGTACATATTTTCATCTCCATGCAAATTAAATCAGCACAGAAATGTGGTGCAAAATCGTATTTCTCAGATGCTTTTTAGATGAGTGATGGGCCTTCGTACTTCAAGTTCCTCTATGAATCTTGCTACTTTACAAAGGACGTTGTATCAGCTTTGGGTTATGGGCACACCAGAAATACCCAGGTACTTGAATATTCTTTCAGTCACAGTACATTTTAATGCCAATTTTAAACTGATTTAACTCGCAATGAAATATACTTATATGAATCTTTGGTAAACAATTTACTGAATCAGAGATTTTATTTTCTCTTTGTAGGAATACCAAATAATTTCCTATAAGTAATAAATTATTTTATATTTCATTCTTTTCTAATCTTCTTGATAATTAATTTATGAAAAGTTGGATAATGTATGATGTTGTCAATCATTCTCAGAAAATGGTCGATCGGGACTTAATAACTCTATAGCGACTGCCTATAAATAAAACCATACAATTTTTCAATAAGGCCAGGAATCAAATGAAAGATATTAAGCCCATAACGAAGGTCATTCGAATAATCCTCTTGGTATGCGAAGGGTTTGAAGCCACTTTTCATGTCTTTTCGAGGGACAGCATTACGAGTTTACGGGTGCTCTATTAATATAAATAATTGATGTGTTAGATAGCTAGAGGGATCGAGATCACTTGCCAGGCCGACACGTTCACGTGTGGTAGACACCACCGCATCCAAGTCAAAAGCCTGTGACTCTAGGGTGAGAGATCATTTCATCAATTCGGACAGGGTCGGCAATAGAAAAAATGCTACTTACAATTCATTTAGAATTTAATATAGGAAAGAATTTTATTTACTAGAATCGAATTTAATTAAACTCAAACGATAAACTATAGTTTATCGAATATTTTATTGAAATGTTTCTTGAGGAACCTTCACATTTAGAAAAAAATAGTTGAATTAATATTTTTTTAATTCAATTGGCTCGTGATTGAACAAAAAAAAATCCGATGAACTTGTATAAATAGTTTTACTTGACAGAGGATTATTTGATTTGATATTTTTCTTTTTCAATTATGTTTTTCAGGGTGTCTAGCAGACCGGGAAATCGGAAAACCCTGGGAATTTGGTTTCACCGGGAGAAAAACGGGAAAACCCTGGGAATTTTATTTCAGATCGGGAATTTTTTCATTTAGTCGTAAAATCTATTTATATTTACTTTATTTACGGCTATTTGAAAAGTGAAAAAAAAATTTCGAGAATAAAAATGAACATTAACTTTTATTTTTGCAAAAATGTGAAGAAAAGTATATAATTTAATGTTTTGGATAGGGAAAAAATGCTAATGTGTTTATTTCGTGAGAAATTATAAGTTATCTACGATAATATATACGTTTATATCCAAATTCTTCACTTTCTACCTTTTGTCAATTTTATATGTATTTTTTTCGTGTGAAAGATCCAATTAATAAAAACATCTTTTAGTATTGATAAAGTCTGAAACTTTGTCTATCAATATTAAAATATGTTTTTATTTATTGGACTTCTCACACTTAAAATGTCTTTTTATTAATTAGACCTTTCACACCGAGAAAATATATACAGTATATACGTTACTGTAAATAAAAAATGTAAAATTGGTTGGGAAAATGAAAAATTTAGTCGGGAAGAAACCGGGAAATACCTGGAAATTTCAAACTGCCTAATCGCTAAGCACCCTGTTTATGAATGGTTTGAAAGATTTAAAAAACACGAATCCTTTCAGAAACATTAAGCGTTTCAGCCTCCTTTGAAAAATTCTTTATTTATGTTACAAAATTTTTATAAATTATTCATGAAATAAGTTATAAAGTAAACATTTAAATATGACTTTTAAATGTATTAATTTTGAAAAAATACCCGACCCTGAGTACTAAGAGCAATAGAAAATTCATGAGAGTCACTGACAACAGGAGCCACCCCACATTATGTGGGCGACACTTTGTGCAGTGCATCCTAAAGTCATGGGGATGATCAACTGTTTTCTCATATACAGCGGACCTGCTTTTATATGAGAGCGACATATCCTTCGTTCCCTTCCATTAGATTATGCCACCCCCCTGGAAATAATCAACACTGAATCATTTCGAATGCCCCTAATTCGATTTTAATTTTGATTTATCAGGGTCAAATCGTTTTAAACTTGAAGTGCAATACTTTTTAATATAAAAAATGCTGATGCTAAATAAAATAATTTGTTTTAATTATTTATTAGTTGTATGAATTTTAGAGGTGTGCATTATGTTGAATCGAATCGTTTATTTTTCGATTCGACGCTGCTGAGACTTAGACGTAAGTCGATTCGTCTCAAGACACTTGAAATGTCGAATTTTCGAAACCAAACCGAGTTCCGATCGAATTGATTTTTTTTTCCATCCGACTCGACACATCTATTTAGCGTAAATGAAATTAATCTTTCCACATTAAATAATTTAAAATCACTTTTTTCTGTACACTAATTTGTCTGAAAAAGAATTCTTAGAATAATATTATTTAAAATTAAAAAGAAATATGAAATACCCAATTACACACGTATTAAAAATTTGTCATGTTATCTGAAAAAATGTAAGTTCTTGAGTTACAGGTTAAAACACATAACACAAAATCCATCCTATACTTATTTAAAATTTAACAGTTTTCCTTTTTGAACAATTAAGTAATTTAATTCTGAAATAGAATTTAAAGTTAACATTTATTTGTATAAAGGTTTTCTTATTATATTAAGTTAAAAATTAGAATCACAAAATTTTGTTATTGTGTATTAAACCATTTAAGCACTTACCTTTAAAAAAGTTAATTCCATTAAGGTATTATGGGCAGGAAAAAACAGGTCTCGGGAAAACAAAATTAATTATACTTTTCAGAAATTTACCGTCAAACGGGGCAATTTCGGACATGTTGGGTAAATTCGGACAGTCCTAAATTGATACTTTAAATTACTCAAAACAGTTTCAACTAGAATTTGGAATCAGTTTAGGACTTAAATAGTTCCAGATCCTAGATAAACCCACCTTGAGTAATTTAAACGATGAATTTAGGGCTATCCGAAATTACCTAAAATATCAGAAGTTGTCCCATTCGACGGTAATATTATTATTGATGGTATTGTTTAAAAGAGAAAAGTCTACTTTTCGTGGAAAAAAAATTTTATCGCTTCTCACAATTTTCTCGGGACAAAGATCCTCTACCACTTGATCTTCTCCAATTTTTAAATATAAATAAAGTAGCATCAAATATAGTTATTTGTTTATTAAATTTTTTGTTTCAAAAATTATTTTCTAATGGTTTCAGCCATTGAATTTTTTTAAAAAATTGGATGAGGTTAAGTTGTAGAGTCTTTTTCTCCAAAAAATAAGCTAGTATTCCTTAAAATTTTAAAAAATTTGGTAAGAGGCGAGAAGAAGAAAAGTTTGGTAAAAAAAGTTGTTTTAAATAAATAATTTTTGTACGTTTTAAATTTTTTTCTTGAAAAATAATGTTTTCTCTTAAAAAATATCATCAATAATAAGATTTCAATTCATGCAAGTGTAATTAAATATGTTTTTTCGAGACTTGATTTTTCGTGCCCATAATACCTTAAAAATAAACTAAAATTAACTTTTAATTAACGTTGAGAAGAAGATAATTCAAAATAAACAATCCTTTCTAAATCGGCTTCGATTGACTTTCTCTCTAAATCTGAATTAGCCAAATTTTACTAATTCATCAGTAACTGAATTCTAGCTATGGCAATTAGTAGAATTTTACGGACAATTAGTGTAAAATTACTAAAATTTCAGTAGATTTCTACTGATTCGCCAGTAGAAACGATAACTTAAGTTTCAGTGATGTTTACTGGAATTTCAGTTATCGTTTTTACTAGTGAATCAGTAGAAATCTACAAAAATTTTAGTAATTTTACACTAATTGTCAGTAGACTTCTACTAATTGCCATGGCTAGAATTCAGTCACTGATGAATTAATAAAATTTGACTAATTTAGATTTAGAGAGTTGACATGTTTACAAAACTGAACGGCTGAACTGAGAGATACTTAGCCTAAAATCTCTAGATTCGCTAGGGAGCTTAGGGAGATTACCGAGTAGACATTTAACAAACACAGATAATAAATATCAAAATTATGGAAAAAACATTTACAGTAGTGATACAAAGATTTAAAACAGTGTTTCCAGATTTTCGTTTATATTTTAATTTCATTAACATTTGTTAAAAAATGGGTTACCGAATGGACATTATTATAAATCTTACGGTGCATAATTTGTAGAAATTTTGTTAAGTTTCGAACAATGAACAAAGATCCTTAAATTGATAAAAATATAGTAATTTGGTATTATTCAATACTAAAAAATTAATTAATTAATTAATTAATTTTTTCGATCCGATCTAAGCACCGGTTTCGAAAAATTCGACGCACGCCAGACCGGATCAAATTTTTTCGATTCGATCTGCCCACCGATCCGTTTCGAAAATTCGACATTCGACATGGGTCCAAGTCGGATCGAATTTTTCCGATCCGATTTCAACACCGATCGGCTTTGAAAAATTCGACATTCGAAAAGCATCAGAAGTCTGTTTTCGATCGAATCGAATTATTTTGCACACCTCTAATGAATTTGTTTAGCTTCTCAATTATTTGTATTCATTTCGCCATGTATTTTAAATTTTCATTAGTTGTTTTAATTCTTGCAACTGATTTTATTTGACAACAATAAAAAAACCTCAAATTTATGTAAAAAAAATATTAATTTAATGGAGAAATAAATTCAAATGGTTAAATTCGCTTTGAAATATTTCATCAGTTTTACAACTTTTGAAATAGCCAAAGTAATTGCCAAATATGAAAAATTAAATCGTATAGGGGATTGCGACATTCTGTAACTAAATAACTTTTGCAATACTTCTTCCAAACTCTTTTGACATAGATTCCAGTGAAGAGAAATGCAATTTTAATTCCTCTCAGAAATACGTGGCAAAAACTATTAAAACAGTGAATAGAGAGAGAAATATTTGAAGACTATCGATCGCCTGCCTTTCAAATAAAGCGTTTTTTTTTTCTTTTCATCGCACTTGTCAGAGGTTGGACGGTTCGTTCGATCGCGGACGGGTTATTTCGCGCCTGCTTTGAAACTGGCTCTTTTCCTCTTCATTTTTCGGCAATTTCGTTTTTGTCACACAGCGAAACACGTCAGAACGGCTCGGGCGAGAAGAGCTTTCATCGCCGAAAGCTCGAGAGACTCGAAAGAGGTGGGGTAAGGGGTCCGGTAAAGGGAGGCAAAAGAGTGGATGAGTACAGCAAAAGAGACCATCATTTCGTATTTTTGTGAAACACTCGTCGTCCATCACAAAGGTCGTGTGTTTCTCTAGAAAAAATTAAAAAACTCGTTGGATTTTACATACAATCAATGGATCAATTATATACGTCGCCGGTGATACAAAGATACAATATATGCATGAATACCGTTCAACCTCTGACAGAATTCGTCATCATGTTCGTCCAAGGATAGAGAATCTCTCGAGTGTTTAATGCGTGGTAGACTTGTAACTCCCTCTTCTATATCGGTAAGTCACGCACACAGGAACATAGTCCTTTGGTTATGATTGTATTGGTACTGTCGGAGTGCCCAAAAGACAAAATCAATATCTGCGCGGTGACTAACCCCCAATTTCATGGTGATCCGTTATGCGATAGCACAATCACGTGCGAAAATGCTAATGAATTATTTCATTCAAATGAATTTCATTCATTGTTTTTGAAAAGCTCTGTTTCCCTAGGTTTCATGGTTCAAGAATTTTAGAAAAAGTCACTAGTCTTATTGAAAATAAACTTAATTGTTGTACTATAATACTATATTTTTTATTTAAACTTACATTGAACTTTTTTGAACATTACATAGAAAAGTATTTGGTTAGTAACGGAATCCCGGTCTGGCCCTGATTAATATTTTCATCCCGGTTATTTTCACTAGAATTTAGGTTAAAATAAATCAGAATTTGTGAAAATTTTCATAAAATAACTAGAAAATATGCTTAAATTAATCAGAATTCTAATAAAAAATCTTTTAACCGGACATTTTTCTGAAGGTTTTCCTAGAAGATTGGTTAATCAAACTGTGATTCGATTTCTTTCTAGCTCTAATATGATCAGTTTGGTCTGAATTATTTTTATAAATTTAAGATTTATAAACAATTAGGAGAAAATTTAGAGTTCGAGTATCGAGAAGGAAACAACATTCGTTTTCTTTCATCATTTTAAAATATATTTGTAGAAATGGATTGATATTCTTTTGTTTAAATGATAATGATTTAAAGTTTTGATTGAACATGATTGCTAATTATGAAAAAGGGAAAGTGCAGTTAGGTGCTATAATTCTAATGCCTCTTTAAAGGTTCAAGAGTCTTGAAAAATTCTAGCATCCTTCCTAAATACTGGCCTAACCGTAATCCCTTAACGATGCATAAATATATGAAAATATTTATTTTGCTAGTGGCTTACAATAGCTAATTTTCAGTCTCGACATTAGTATTTACATAGCGTTAGACTTGGCACTTTGAAGTGTAAACGTCGGTTTACAGTGGTTCTTTTTTATTTTGAGAGTGGTCCAAATGATATCCTGCACCTGTCACTTTGAGAAGTTTCTCATCATCAGCTTCTACTCGCATCTTCATATATTATACAGTACCGGACAGAAATACGAGGACACCTGTTTTTTGTGAGATGCATAAGTTCTCATAATTTTTATAATCTACAAGATAAAATTTTTTTCTACAAAATAATACGAAGGCTATCAGAATTTTGCGTAAAATAAATCCAAGGTGAAGTGATTTTGTTTATTCTGTAAGAAACTAATGCAGAAATAGTACATTTTTCGACTTTTACGAAAACTTACAATAACTTATGAAATAATTAACTTTTTGTAATGTCCTTAATATAGAAATTAATATTCCTATGTATTTTTAAAAAATTTATTAAAATGTAATATAGACTGATTTTAAATATTTTTCTATAAATAATTATAGGGGAGACCGTTCTACAGTAGGTAGTGTAAATTTCTAAGGAGTATAAATATTGCAATTTAAAGAAATAACTGAAGTTTTTTGCATTTTTGTGAAGCTTATATATTCAATTAACTATACATCTGTACAAAACAAAGTTAATAAATTCATTACTTAACTGTTTTGAGCAATTTTATGAGACGTTACAGTGATACGAATTTTTCCATGTTTTCCAACAATAGGTAATCGTTTATAATATAAAAGATATGGATAAAATAAGGCTTATTAATAAAAAATTATAAATTATGACATGTATACTTTTAAGTTTATTTAATTATTAATTTAATTATTTTATTTAATTATTAATTTTGTGAACAGTACCAGAGTCTGGGGCTTAATACATATATGTTTTTTTCTTTAAAGAGCCGGAAAGTGAAATTCAGGCAATTTGCATTTTAGGTTTGAATTTGAACCATTTTTGTAAAAATTATTTTTTTTTACAAAATATGGTTTGTTGAGAAACATAAATTCTTAATATCTTATAAAAATTTAAGAAAATAATATATACAAATCTTTGTAGCTAAGTTAAACAGGATCACCTTTCCTCGATTTAAATAATTTTTTTTCAATTACATTCTATTCATATTTATTTCTTTCTAGATTTTTTTCCTGTTACAAATATAAAGTCTTATATAATTGTTAAAAAAGAATGTATAAGGAAATGTTTATTGGGTTACAGTGCGAGAAATATTGATCGCAGTATATGTTTTTAAACAACGTATTGTTAGAGAAAATTCAAAATTGTAAATAAAATTTTAAGTATTATTAAAATTTTAATATATATTCAATATATTGAATTCAACATTCATCCCTCTATTATTTTCCTTTTAAATGTGTAATTGTAGGGTATGTTTTGAAAAATTAAATTTTTCACATTGGCACCTTAATTCTGCTCTTTAATTGTTATATTTAACAATATATA
>JBAGKK010025474.1:0-11230 GCA_037177015.1 Euceroptres primus | reverse complement strand
TCTCCGCTTTATTTTTTTATGTATATATATATATATATATATATATATATATATATATAAACAAATACAGTGGAAAAATTGGCCATTTTCTCCGCTGTATTTGTCTATACACACACAAACAAATACAGCGGAGAAATTGACCATTTCAACAAAATGATTGTTGAACATAAAAACAAATTTAAAAAACAGATTCCTTGCGTTTCTTAATACTTTTAATACTTGAATACTTTTTAATACTTTAATACTTAATACTTTTAAATACTCATGCTGAGTATTTAAAAAAAAAGCTTAATAAAAATCTATTCAAAGTTATGGGCTGTAGATGATTATTATAGGTGAGAGTATGAAATAACAAAAACACTTTGAAAATTGTGTTTTGATAATCAGGTTTCAAATTCGCGACTCTAGAATCATAAGGTTTTATTTCGAAAATTAGAAGTCATTGAATTCTCATTTCTTTCCTATTACTTTTCATAGAAAATAACTGAGTGTGAAAATGTAATTTGGACAATCTGCCAAAAATCATGAAAACCTATTTTTGAATGTAGAGAAAAATTTTTCCCATCCTGATCCAAAAACTAAATTTCTGTTAACTAAATGTTTTTAAACCGTTTCCAGTTAAAAAACAACCAAATTAATTAATTGTATGAAATTAAATCCACTTTATGAGTTAATTCCAGGTTGATAAGCTGTTAGTTGCGATAAAATTTCCATGAATATCAAGTGCTTTAAAAGCACTTAAATGCCTTGGTACTAGAATGATCTTAAATTTCTAGCATCTTACCCAATTGAAACTGAAACAATAATCTCATAAAGATAAGAAATACATTCTCAAGATTTAGTTTTAGCGGAATGTCAGTCTGATTAGTTTGTCCCCGTTCCAGCAGTCCTCTTTATTTAATGTGTCTGACTATATCCTGACAGCAATCACTGCACCAATGCTTCTGACGCAAGTGTGCATTGTCTTCAATACTAGCTGAGTAGCGCAAAAGTGCTCTCTAGATGAATAGATTCTTGATTAACACAGCCTAGAAACTCTCGAAAATTTGCAGTATATAATAATTTACCAAAATAATCCTAATTTTAAACAGGCTTATCCATTTAATTCCCTTGCCCTACTTAGAAACTGGCATTTTTATCCTGTTACATAATCTAAAATAAGTCCAAAATTCCATCTACAGAATTAGTATTGCAATACTGCTTTTATCATGCCATTACATTTATTAAGCTAAACAATTTATTAAGCCAAATAATTGTTTAAAACTAATTATTTCGCCGTGTCTCAAGTCGCTCGTTTAAGCTTTGCTGAACAAAGCTTATCGAGATATTGAAAAAGGGCAATGCTGCAACAAAAAGCCTGCTAACAGCTTGCAGTTACCAAGCGTAGAAAGTCCACACGAGTAATATTATAGTCGCTACGAACCAGCTTTAATTTTCCTCCTGGGAGCACTCTTACCCTATCCCTCTATTTTACCCTATCCCCTATCCCTCTATTTTTCATTTTTCTTTTAAAAACTTAGTAACTTAGTATTTAACCTTTGTATCCGCTTTTTCAGTAAAATGCTACGTAAAAAATAAAAAATGTAATTTATTGCTAATTGAAAAATTAATTAATGACTGAAGATTGATTCGAATAACGGTTTTAAGAGATTCAATTATAAAGCAGCAAACCTTTCTACAAAAACATATTTGCCATTTGAAAGTGCTTTGTACTTGAATTCTCAATTTTTGGTTTATGTTTTTTTTATCTATTCAGAATGAAGTTTAATCCATTCTCCAATAATGAATTCAGAGAATCATATTTCACGGTAAAATACATTTTTTAATTACTTTCTTAGCCTATTGACTGCCACTGATGAAAATATAAATTTCATCAAAGTTACTAATTACATAATTATAAGAAAAAAAGTTTTTGTTTCTCATTCCAAAGAAGTTAAAAAAGTGGACAAATTTTTTTTCAATTTCCAATTTCATATTATTGTTTTTTAGCAAAAACCTTATCTACGAAACATTCGCTTTAATTATTTCGTCGAAACTTGGAACAGAAGATATTAAATAATTCGATTTTCAGCATTTTCACTCCGCCCTGCTGCTGATTATTGTACAAAAGTTTTAATCATTCTGACTGCTGTTATCTAAAAATAAGAGTTAAATAACATTTCAGTTTCCTATTCTCGGCAATTTGAGATTCCAAGGAGAGTTGTCTCATCTGCATTAAATTCCAATCAAAACCAAGAGCATTGCGAAATCACACTCGATTGTAGAATCGTAATTAAATGGGCGGCTGCTCTACTTTTTTACTATCCCTTTTTTTATTTTTTTTAGAATTCTCAAAGTGAAATTTCCTCAGGGTAGGAGTGCTCCTCTCGTCGAGGGACCAGGAACAAGGAAAAGAGTTTAAGGGAGGAGGATATCGTGTCCATCTTTATTAAAGGAAACAGTTTTCTTTAATAACAGAGCAGATAAGTGAGTTCAGCTGAAAATAGTACAACTTTTTTTTCATACTCCGGGAACTATAAAAGGATAAGAAAAGTGAGAGGATTGCAAGGGAAACAAGAGAAAAGAAGGAAGACAAGCAAATTTCTAACAAGACATACTCAATTAACTCAGACAGTTCTATTCTTCAAATTTAATTTAAACAAAAGTAATTCTTTATTATTAGTTTTCAATAAAATTCTATAATCCAAGGTTTCAGAGAAAATATTTTATTAAATTACTCCTAGGTAAATTTTTTATGATGAAGTTAACCCAGTTTCTTGGAATAAGTGTCACAACATCAAACAACTTTTAAAAATTTATTACAGAACTAAGGCAGTTAAATGCATTAAATCCCTCGACCTGAATGTTAAAGTTGTACGTAAAGATGAAATAACAAAGGCAGCCAAATAAGAAAAAAGTAGTCTAGAGAATAATAAGAAAAAGGTAGAATGGAGAATCAGAGTTAGTTGCTGGGAAAATTGTATAATGCAAAGTTCAAAGTTAATGTTAGGACTCGGGTCGTAAAACCTCGACCCTAGACGGTTCAATTTCACGCCAAAAAAGCTCAACCGACAATTTAAAACTCGAAGTTTTCAGAAAGAAAATTACAAATTCAAATATTAAATTTCAAAATGAAAATTCCTTCTTTTTCAAACTTTTATTTCCAATCAGTTCTATAACTCGAAGACCATTTTCCTGCAGAATTGGATCAAATCAAACTGAGATTCGGAATGAGTGATCTGAATATTTAAAATAAAGATTCGTGAAATCCTCCTCCCTCATATTCGAATCAATGCTTCGCACGTGTTTGAACAGCTCGGTCTGAAATTTAAAATACATATACGTATGTATGTACCTCTAGGGTGGTCTAAATTCTTTTTCTTTTCGAATTTGCATGTTCTATACCCCCCCCCCCAATTTTTTCAAATCCACAAAAAAATAAATGCGTTTTTTAGGGGGAAAAATGATATTTAGAGGTTCCGCAAGCCTCATGAAGTTTAACACGTATTTCCCATAAGAAAAAAGGTCGTTTTTGTAAATTTTATTCAGAATCCTCAATATTAGGTGAATCGAGTTGAAACTGATCATTTCTCTTCACAATTACCCATAGAATACGAATCAAAAATTGCTTTATAAATATCACCCCCATAAGTCTGTTTTATAGGGACTCAAAAAAAACTCCATATGTGAAAAATCGGGTTTTGCGAGTTTTTGCAGCTAATTATGATTTTTTGCGGAATTTAAAAATTAAAATTGTTTCTAGCACATAAAATATTACTTTTTACTGATAATTAGATGTTTACATAAATTTTTTTAACCATTCATTATTGTTTCAGCAGTTTCCTCTTAGAATAGAGTGCGAAAGTCGCGGTTTTTTTCCAAATTTTTCAACATTTTTTCAACTTTTCAATTAGAACGAGGCAATAATCAAATAAATTTAACGGAAATAATTGTTTAAACAATTTATACTTATTTATAACAATATTCTTTTAGAATAATGCGAGAAAGATGCGTTTTTTTCTAAAATTTTGCAATTTTTGTCCACTTTTCAATAAGAATGAGGTAATAATTAATTCAAGTTAAGAAACATAATTTTTAAAACAATTTATTATTATTTTTAAAAATATTCTCTTTGAATACTGCTAGAAAGTTGCAGTTTTTTCTGAAATGTTCAACTTTTGGTCTACTTTTCACTTAGAGTGAGGTAATAATTAATGAAATTTAGTAAACATAATTGTTTAAACAAATCACATTTGTTTATAACTATTTTCTCATATCTTAATGCTAGATAGTTGCGGTTCTTTTCTGAAATTTTTAACTTTTTGTCCACTTTTCAGTTAGTGAGGTAATAATTAATGCAAGTTAAGAAACATAATTGTTTAAAGAATTTATTAATGATTATAACAATATTCTTTTAGAGTAATGCTAGAAAGTTGCGGTTTTTTCTAAAATTTTCCACCTTTTGTCCACTTGTCAATTAGAGTGAGATAATAATTATTTCAAGTTAACAAACATAACTGCTTAAACAATTTATTATTATTTTTAATAATATTCTCTTTGAATAATGCTATAAAGTTGCGGAACATCAACAAGAATCATTTTTTAAATAATAATTTTATTTTCAAAGTGAAATGTTTTTATTCTTTCGTTAATCTTTTCAAATTATTAATTTAAACAAAAAGGTTATCTTACAGTACAGATAAAAACAAAGTATGGAATAATTATGAGTAGGTCTTATATTATAATTATAGTGTGTCTATAAATGACTTCTAAAAATTTTGTTTTGAATTGCAAAATGAAGTTTATTGCAAAGCGTAAAAGAAAAATTTGGAAATGCACACATTTTACTATCAAACCCCCCTCTCCTACCTTGGAGACAACATGTTGTCATCGATGATAATATACATATATGGAGATTAAAAAGGCCTTAATCAAATAATTAACTTGCATTAATTATTACCTCACTAAGTGAAAAGTGAACAAAAAGTTGAATATTTCAGAAAAGACCGCAACTTTCTAGCATTCCTATAGAAGAAGATAAATAAATAAGATAAATAATAATAATTTGTTAAAACAATTATGTTTTTTAAATTGCATTAATTATTAACTCACTTTAAGCTAAAAGTGGACAAAAAGTTGAGTATTTCAGAAAAAATCGCAATTTTCTAGCATTGTTCAAAGAGAATATTATTAAAAAATAATAATAAATTGTCTAAGCAATTATCTTTGTTAACTTGAAATAATTATTACCTGACTCTAATTTAAAGGTGTACAAAAGGTGGAAAATTTTAGAAAAAATCACAATTATTTAACATTATTGTAGGAGAAGATAGTTATGAATAATAATAATTTGTTTAAACAATTATGTTTGTTAACCCTAATTAATTATTAACCCACTATAAACGAAAAGGGGGCAAAAATTGAATATTTTAGAAAAAAACCGCAACTATCTAACATTCCTATAGGAGAAGATAGTTATGAATAATAATAATTTGTTTAAACAATTATTTTTGTTAACCCTAATTAATTATTAACACACTATAGCCGAAAAGGGGACAAAAAGTTGAATATTTCAGAAAAAAACGCAACTTTCTATGATTATTCAAAGAGAATATTAATAAATTGTTTAAACAATTGTTTGTTTACTTGAAATAATTATTACCGCACTCTAATTGAAAAGTGGACAAAAGGTGGAAAATTTTAGAAAAAACCGCAACTTTCTAGCATTATTCTAAGAGAATATTGTTATAAATAATAATAAATTGTTAATCAATTATTTCTGTGAACTTTATTTCACTTAGGGGGTTTTCTTGGGACTCTATAAACCAGATTTATGGGGGTGATATTTAAAATGTAATTATTGAGTCGTATTCTATGGCTAATTGTGAATAGAAATGTTGAGTTTTAACTCGATTCACCTAATATTGGCGATTCTGAATAAAATTTACAAAAACGTATTTTTTTCTTATGGGAAACACGTGCTAAATTTCATGGGGCTTGCGAAATCTCTAAATATCATTTTTTCTCCAAAAAACTCATTTATCTTTTTGTGGATTCGAACAAATTTGAAGGGGGTGAGAGCATGAAAATTCGAAAAAAAATTTCCAATGCATTTTTGGACCACCCTAGTGAACCTTACAAAGCTTAAGGGTTCTGAAATGTCATTTTAGCAAAATTTCATAAAAAATTGACATCATTAAGTAAAACTTAATCAAGACTAAAACAAACATGATGATAAAAAACAGTTATTTAGAAACACTATTATTTCCTTTATATATTTTTTCCACATCAGCAACTTATGAAGACCCTTCATGACCATTTTTTGTACACAATAATGAAATTGTTACATACGACATAAAGTAATTCGACTTTTGAATCTTGAAATTTGCACCCCTAAGTTATTTAAACTGAAAGTAACTGATTACCGAAAAAAAATGAAAATGGAACTTTGAATGTGTACACGTTTTGAAACACGTGCAAAAGGGGTAGTGGTCAGGTGAATTTTTTTCGTAATTTAAAAAAACTGGGATGCAACGTGGGCAAGGGCTGTTGGGTGTTACAGATGCGGATTTCTGCTGCGGAATGCGATGGCCTGGTGATGCGACCGAAGTGTCTAATCGGCCAACAACCGCTTACGACCCCAATGAGAACAACAACCAGAACAAAAACCAGTACACGCAGCACGAACTCGATCGCACTCACCTTCGCGGTCCGTCCCACAGCTACTTTTTAACCAATTTAGATTATCCTGAACACCATTAAAAAAAACCCTAGGGTACATCCATAAATTACGTAAGAGCTTTTAGGGGGGTGGGGGTTCAGAAAAATGTTACGAATTGTTACATGGGGGAGAAACGGGAGAAAAAACGAACCGCCTCTATTAATAATTACTCTATTTTAATATCTCAAAGCTTTGAAACAAGTTTTTTAATATCAAATGATTAAAATAAAATGTTAAAAGATTTTTTCATAAAAACTCGCATAAAAATAGTTGTTTCATTTTATCTTGCTGTTTTCTAAATAGTTTAATTTTCTTTCTTATTATTTTAATATAGTTTCTTTAAATACCTGAATTAACTGAATTATAATTATTTTGATTAGGTACCTCGGGTAGTGAGAACTAAAAATACAATTATAAAAGTTACGGGGGTGGGAGGGGTCCAAACTATTTTGTTACTACTTTTTACATGGAGGAGGGAGGGATCCAAAATTGTCAAAAAATGTGTTATGTAATTTATGAATGGCCCCATATCGCTCTTTACAACTCGGGATCAGGCTGTCTGGCCAAAAACAACCTTTACTACTTATTTTTATCCAATTTCAAATTCGTGCCATCATTTTAAAATACTTTATACCATAAAAATGTTAGCAATATGTACCATTAAAAATATTCAGTTTTAAAACACTTTTTTAACATAATTGAATAAGTATGTAATCTTAAAACAGTAATGATATTAGCTTTAGCATTTTTGTAGACTTTAACTATCATTCAGCTGTAATCCAAACTGTTTTTAGTGCAAAATAGGAATTGTAGACAGCTTAGGTCCCAGAAAAAGATTCTGGTTCAAAGATCGTTGGAGAGATCGTTCATCCTAAGATGTGGTGAGAAAATTCAAAATTCAAAAATTCAAATTGATGCAAAGATTTATTTTATTTAATACTTGATATTCAAAAATGTATGATGTTCGATCTTTCCTTTGATGTACATCAATGGATACTAGATTTGTTCAGTATTGTTAAAATTAGGCCTTTCTAATTTCTAAAAAAAAGAGTTGATTAAAGAAATATGAACTACTAAAAACAACTCCAAATATGAAAATATCAGAAGAAAACAATTTGAAAATCTAGTTTCCTATAATGAAATCCATTCCTCATCCTAATTGCACGAACACGTGTCCATTTACACTACACAAACACCATTCGAGCCATACACAGAGACACTGACATCCATGGTAGAGATGTAAATGATCCTATGTAAATCAGAACTTGCACTTAATCCTTGATAAATTAATTCCCCTCCCTCGTGTTTCAGATTTTCTAATTACGTTTAATCCTAATTTTACATCTCTAAAAGTCGCTTGCAACGTTTAAATATGGAATCTGAACAGACATGAATGAATTAAATTAGGGGAAGTGCTACAATTACACAACGTGTCGAATGCTTGTGTACCAATATCGTTTGTAATTAAGCGGCACTTAATTAAATATAACGCAAACGATGCAAGTGGCTATTGATCATTCATGAACAAAGCGAAGTCACTCTGTTGTGTTGGTGTGTGGGAATGTCGATGTGAACGCTCTGCACTAATTTCCTATAACTAGTCCCCTTTCCTTATTTCTATGTTGTTTAATCTCGAAATTTTTATTAAAAATTAATTAATTAAAGATAAATTAATCAAATCTTTATATTGTTTTATTACGTCAAGTAAAATATACCCACAGTTATTTGTAACGAATTTTGGCAAAGAAACCGAAGTTTCTTTATACTGTTTTATAAAATCAAGTAAAATATACCCACAGTTATTTGTATCGAATTTTGACAATGAAACCGAACTTTCCTTTGAAAAAAAATCGTGTGGGTCATAATTTTTTATTTACAAAGAGTTGTTTGGATTTTATTCTTTTGATTTGGTCTTAACTCTTAATTTCTATTCAATGGTAATGATGCACATCTAATTTTGTTCCTTAGAAGATTCTTTATTTGGTAGGTTTTAAGTTTCGTAAATAATAAAATTTTCATACAAATTTTTGAAATGTAATTAAAAAGAATCTATTAAGGAACAAATAGAGCTATTGATCATTAATGTGGCATAAAAATTATGACTTTTGTCTAAAATGGAAGAAGAAACACAAACATATAAGTAACTATTTTTACACATAAATATTAGATATTTAGAATATTTTAAAATAAAAAATTATGACCTGAACTATGTGGACTTTTAGAAATGTTCGTAAAATTTCGAAATTTTTAAGTTACGAAAGTTAAATAAATTTTTATGAAATTTACAATATTTTTCAGAAACCATATTTGAAAATTACCAAAATGTAATTGAATTTTTAAGAATTTGTCTTCAATTTCGGTTGCGGTAACTAAATTTTCCTAAATTTATATTAAATTTACCAAATTATAACTGACGGAAAGGTATCCTAAATTCATGAAAAAGTGATGAAATTTTCAGTTACATGTAACTGCATAAAACTTCAGGTACCTGAACGTCTTTTTTCTGTTACAGTTTCAGAAATTTAAGTTACAAGTTTCAGTTACAAGTATCATATATTACAAGCATCATACAAGTTACAATTTTTAGTTACAAGTATCATAAAATTACGTCATTTTAACGGAAATAACCAGTTACTTCTAACTGAATTTTCGTAAATTTACAAAAATATAACCGAAATTTACTAAAATTTACTAAAAATTACTAAAATATAACTAAAATTCAGTTACGGTAACTGCATTCAGTCACATATGTTTAAAAATTACCAAGCAAATTTCTAACTGTCATTTTTTAAAAGTACGCTTTGATTTATTTTTCAAAATACTTCGATTCTATTTCCCTTAGCTTTATAAATCAATATATACGGATTTGATTAATTATTAATGACCTTGATTGCACGGAACAAAAATCCTTATGATTCTTCTCTTCGCAAAGCTTAACAATCATTTGAGAACGTGTTGTCGATAAATTAATTTAATTATTTTAATTAGGGAATTAATTATAGATAAATATAATATAAATTATATAAATATAAATATAAATGAGTCTGAAGTTCATTGCATAATTACAGACTTTAATGTAATGATGTTAATTAAATTAGATTTTCAAAATCCGTTCTTAAAAAAAATTACACACATCTCAAAAAATTATTTATTTCATTTTTTGACAGACTGAATAAAAACATTGATTTTTTTAATTGTTTTCTAATTTATCACTTATTTATAAATAATGTTATTTCTCGAAGGTTTGAACGAATGAATTTGTTAACAGTTAAATTAAAAGAAAGAAGTACCATTTTTTATCACCATTCATAACATAACTATTTATTGCCATTACCATTCATAACATAATAAATACGAAATAAAATCATTTGAATTCAAGAATGACCACGAAATTAAATCGTTTGAAACTCATTTTAGAAATGGATGAAGTTTTTTTTACATAATTTCTTCAAGAATACAATTTACGAAACCTTCTAAGTTAATTGAATCGTGTTTAAAATCAATATTAATTTCGTGTTAAAGTTTAAGAAGCAACCTTGAAAGATTTCAAGTTTGACCTTCAAGTTTGAAAATGATAAAAAATGCTTTTTTAAGTTAAGCATAAGTAGACGTGAAGGCGATGGTAAATAGGTATATGTAATAAGGATTTCGGATATGTGTAGGTGAAAACAAAAGCGTGTGACCTCAACCACAGGATTATGCATCTGTGTTCCAATGGATTTACGTGGTTGCTAGCAATACCAACCTTATCAATTTGCATGGCTTGTTTCGTGCTCAACGGATCAGAGGGTTAATGCCTGTTACCCACAACCTTATCCGGTTGAAACGTCAACCTTTCTCCAGTTCGACATGACTCATATCAATTCTCTTGCTTCAGTTGTTACCTCAAGTATCTGAACCATCTGTTCGCTTCTCTCCCCGAGAAAATTTCAACTCCAATTCCCAAATTCCAGAAATTTAACATTTCATTTCTATTGTACTATTTAACTTTTACATATTTATATCTTTTCTCTAAAATTGTTCCCTCGACGTTACAAATTTTCAATTATAATTAACTTATACGTAAATCTTTCTGCAGACAGTTTCATTGAAAGTTAAATTTAAACTTTGGAATTTGCAATTACTTAGAGGTCTGCGCCGCCGCGCCACGCCGACGCCAATTTTTCCTATCTGATGAGACGCCGTCGATTTTCATTCGGCGCGCCGGCGTAACGCCGCTCACAATATTCGGCGGCGTCTATCGGCGCCGTGACTGTTATAAGACCAATGAGAGCCCAAATTAGCTAAATAAAAATGCTCAAACTTGCGCATATTAAATGTAACCATGGTAACTTAGGATGGCGCATATACCAGGGGTGTTAGTTGAAGTTTGCCGGTTTTTTCAATAAAGAAAACACTTATTTCTCAAGGGAATCTCAAAAATTTTTTATTCAAAGTATTGACCATTAGATTCTGCCCATTTTTCAGGCAAATCATGGATACCATTCCAAAAAAACTTTTTCTCTTTCGAGGCAAACCATTCGACGAGCC
>JBAGKK010025463.1:0-11230 GCA_037177015.1 Euceroptres primus | reverse complement strand
ACTGCGACGCAGAAACCGCGCGCAAGAAGTGTTATATATCTCCACCAATTTCTTTTGCCCCACTTTCGACCATGGCTCATTTTAAAGGGAAAAAGTCAAGCATTGCCTTCAGCGTAAAGATGATGAAAAAACGTTTCCAAGACCTCCATAAAAAAGTTAATTTATATAACTTTCGCAGAAGTTATACGTATCAGCGTGCGCGGTAAAAGGTTAAAAAATCGAGCCCCTGTATACTGACAACCCGTTGTACTAGAGACGTTCTCTTAGGGGAATTAAAAGAGATACACCAGGACAATAATTTCGCGGACTTTCAAGGAAATCGGAGACAAAAAGTTTTTAGGCGGGTACACTTGACGAATTTTGTCCCTAGTAGGTGAAGACACTATCACTGGTATTGAAGATTCTGATTAACTTAGTTCTACGGTAATAACTAGATCTCAGGTTGAAGATAAAACTTTAACAGTTCTTTGGAACGCGATTCATTAATAAATATGTAATCACGATAGAGACGACGATACAAGTGAAGAAGAATTAGATCAAACCGGTAACGGAAGCGCGGTTAATAACGCTGACGATCAATTAGGACAAGGCAATCTAGAAAACAATAACGAAATGGCCCTGCCAACTAATCAAAAAGTATCTTTACGCGACACCCTGGAAGTAGTTCTCATGCACGATGCGATGGTAGTAACGTTCCCTTATCACATTTTATTGAAGGATGTTTAGAAACCAAGGCAATGCTGCCGACAGCTGGTGCTCAAGAAAATTTAGCCAGATTATTAAGAGGAAAATTATCGGGAGAAGCAAGAAAGTGTATTTACGGTTCAACTTATGCCACGGTCGAAGAATTAATCGAAAAATTAATAAGAGTATATGCCCCTGCCAAAAGTGTTTATCAGCTACAAGGAGAGTTAGGAAACATACACATGTGGGAAAAGGAAAATGTTCCCTCTTATGCAGCCAGGATTGAAGAAATGGCTGACACTATCGAAGATGCCCATAGGATTAGCAACAACGGAGAAGTTGAAGCTAACTTTAGGACAAACTTACAAAAAGATGTAATTGAAGTAAAATAAAATTTTTCGTGTAAAAGAAAAAGCAACCTTTAGAGAGATTGTCAACGACACAATTCACGTTGAAAGAAAATTAGAAGCCTGTTCCGCTTTGCGCAAAAATAAATCTGCAGATTATTCTAAAGACGATAACGCAACCAATAAGGGAAATAATAAGACGAGTAGATTCAATGTAGTCCAGGATAATAAAATAACATGTCTTATTTGCAAAAGATCAGGTCACACTACTGAAAATTGCTATCATTTAAATACAGCTCAAGAAGCAGTTTCCAATAAACAACAATCAAATTCTTTCAGACAAAATCAACCACAGAACAATAATAATAATTCTCAAAGACAAGGAAATAACAGTAACAATAACTTTACGAGAAATAGAAATAACAATTATCCTGATAATAAATTCACAAGAAACAGAAATGACAATTACAATAACAATAAAAGTTTTGCAAGAAACAGAAATAGCAACTACAACAACTATAATAATAACTTTCCTAGAAACAGAGACAACTACTTGTACAACAATAATTATCGAAACAGTGATTACAACAAAAATTCCTCAAGCCATAGGAATAACAATTACAATAATAACAGTCAAGGTACCTCAGGACAATAGAGAAATTCTAAGTCAAGACAATTTCAAAATCAAAATAGACGATGTGATAAAAGAAACCAACAAAACAACAATCAACAATATTCCCCTAATTCAGAAATCATTTGCCATTATTGTAAAAAACCGGGTCATACTTTAAAAGATTGTAAAATTAGACCACAGAATCAAAACCAAAAACAAAAACAAACACAACAATCGGAAAACTCCAATGCTCTCCCCAGTCCGGGTACACTAAGGAAAGCGTAAACAAGGTACCAGAAGCATCCACTTCTAAAGATCAATTAACTACAAGAATTAATCTTTCAAAACCTAGTACGATTCCATCAATTATGATATTAGCTGAAGGGTTAATAAACCCAGCTCGTATGATGATCGATACCGGTGCTGGTAGAAATTTAATAAAACAAAATGCTGTAGACTCTAACGTTCCAGTAAATGAAGAAACTTAAGGAATTAAAACTGACAGGAATAAATGATTTGCCACTCTACATATTAGGCCAAGTACAAATAAAAATTCTAGGATACTCAACAATATTCAACATTATTCCTAACGAAGTTCCAGTCGAAGAAGATGGAGTATTAGGATCAGAAGTTTTCTGAGATAACCAAGTCAATATAAATTACACATCAAAATGTCTAGGAATAAAAAATAATTTTTATTATTTTGCATCTACACAAACATTAACTATCCCTGCTCGAACAGTAACAACTGTTTATATCCCAATTGGAAATCCAGAAAAACGCGAAGGATATGTTCCACGATTACATGTCGGAGAAGGAATTTATACAGGAGATGCAGTCGTAAGAAACCGGGAAGGAAAAGCATATTTGAAAATTGCCAACACTAACGAAACATTAGTAACAATTTCAATCTCAACAGTTAATTTAGAAGATTTTGAAGAACCAGATTTCAATCAAACAGACAATAAAACAAATAACTCTAAAAACATAAGTGACGAAGAATTATCTAGCAAAATCCTGAACAATTTCCTAAAAACTGACAATTCTTTTGTCAATCTATGCAAATTTCATAACATAACAGGTGACGATAGAGGAGAATATATTAAAAAAACTTCTTCGGTAGCATCGTTTAAATCAGGACGAATATGAACATGTAGAAAGATTAATTAACAATAGTGCAAATAGATTCCAAATTCCAGGAGAATCTCTCAAAGCAACTAATGTGCTACAACACTCAATTCCAACTACAGACGATTGTCCAATATTTTCGAGGCAATATCGCTTTCCTCCCGTTCACAAAGAAGAAATTACAAAATAAGTAGACGAATTACTAAAAAACGGAATTATAAAACCTTCACAATCGCCCCATAATTCTCCCGTTTAGATCGTTCCTAAAAAACCAGACTCTAAGGTTAATTTAAAATGGAGAATGGTTTTCGACTTTCGCAAATTAAACGATAAAACAATTCGCAATTTATATTCGTTGTATATTTTTTTATACTCTTTGTATATCTTGATGACATAGTCATATATGCTGATACTTTAGAAGAACACAAAACAAAATTTAATAATCTAGTACAACGCCTCAGAAAAGCAAATCTTCATTTACAACCAGACAAATGCGAATTTCTGCGTCCCGAAGTAGAATATCTAGGTCATATAATTGATAAAAGTGGACTACGCTCAGATCCGGAAAAGATAATAGCCGTAAAAGAATTCCCAATTCCAAAAACACAGAAAAATGTAAAACAATTTTTAGGGTTAGCAGGATACTACCGCAGATTAATTGATGGATTTTCAAAAATTTCCAGCCCTCTAAATCAACTTTTAAAAAAGGACAATCCCTTCGTTTGGACTGAAAAACAACAAGCAGCTTTCGATAAAAGCAAAATTATGCGAAGAACCACTTTTACAGCGACCTAATTTTTCTCAACCCTTTGTACTCACAACAGATGCCTCAGGTTTTGCAATAGGAGGAATATTATCACAAGAAAAAATAGGCGAGGATAAACCGATAGCATACGCTTCAGGTAGCTTGAGCTATACCGAGAAAAAATATGATGCTTACGAAAAAGAAGCACTTGCAATAGTTTTTTGTGTAACACACTTTCGTCCTTATCTACCATATATGGAAGAAAATTCACTCTAGAGACTGATCACAAACCTTTGGTTTGGTTCCAGAATTCTAAGGACCCTTGTTCTTGAGTTTCACGTTGGAGATTAAAACTCGCAGAATACGATTTTGATGTAATTTACAAAGCAGGGAAAATGAACATCAACGCAGAGGCACTTTCAAGAAATTACATTCCTAATTAAAAAGAAAAATCTAACGATATTGACTCTTTTATGACTTCTTAAGTAAGTCCAAGTTTCACATATTCAAAAAATGTACTAACGGAGAATAAAAAGGAAATTCAACAGAAGGAAGAGAAAATTTTTTCTAGGCTCTTCATAGATGATGTAAATTATTCTAACTAACACTTCACTAATTGATGTTAAATCTGAACTACCAGACACTTTCCACGATCTTCTAAGCGAAGAATCCTTAAGCGAAATTAAAAAAGATATTTTGAAATATCCTAAATCATTCAAGCTCTGAGCTTCAAAGTTATTATTTATGACAACTCTTCTCTTAAGCCCTGAATTAGCAAAGAAATACGAGTACACGCCACGGGGGACCATGACTACGAGAGGACAAAAGAAAAAACAACAAGAACATTTAAGTCAAGGTAAGGTACAAGAAGAATTAAAGGAAGAAACTACTCCATTTGAGCCTCCCGTAAAGAGACCGCGCGGTAGACCAAGGAAAACTATACTTACAAATTTGAAAAATATACCCTCTCAACCGAAGAAAAAGAGAGGTAGACCAAGGAAGGAAACAATTTATGCTCCAGAAATAAATATGAAGAAACAAAAATAAACGGAACCCAAAGATGATTCCGACTCTGATTCCGACTCATACCTTGACTACAATCCTACAGACTCTGATTCTGAAGAAATTCTAATGATGATCCAGATTATTTCGATTCACTAAAACAAAATGAAACAAGAAATAGGAAAAAGAAAAGTGTCAAGAAGCTTAAAAAATCTGCACAACCTCAAGATGATGAAAGTGAACATTATTTTTCTACCTCAGAAGATGAAATTATCGATGTAGAAACTGTGAACGAAGAAAACTCTGAATATCCCTTCGATGAAAATATAGATATAGAAATTGTGGACGAAGAAGATCCTAAGTACCCCTTTGATGAAGAAAATTTTCAAGATGCTCTGGATAAACTCAAGATAGACATGAAATCAAATAATCCAGATAATTTAGAAACAGAAGAAATTCAATCTTCCCAAGAAATTCTTACCAAGAACTCCCAACCTACAGAACAAAAATTTATAGAAAAAAATGTGGTTGAATGCCGCGATCAGTTGACAATGCGAAAAGATAATATGTGTATTTTGTTGCCACTGATGGCACACCCCGAGATAACGGATCAAGAGCTTTAGCAAAACGTGAGATTTTACCGAAATTAAAACATTTGCAAAAAGGATTTGCAAAAGAGATAAAAAAAACGAAACCATTATTACTTTGCGCTTCCAATTGAAGCGGGCTCTAAAGGAAATTTATCTGAAACTCTGGATAGTATTAAACTATCAATTTATTCTTTACATTTAAATTTCTTTACATTAACTTTCCAAATAATTCATGTACCCTGGGAAGAAATTAAAGCAACTTTCGATTTAGCATTTATCGACTCATCGACGAAAATTATAATGTGTAACGGTATAACATAATATCCAACTAAGGAGCAACGATCACAAGCAATAGAAGAGGCTCACTCCTCAGCATTAGGAGGCCATAAAGGCATTACGAAAACATATAATCGAATTTGACAAAAATTTTCTTGGAAAAATATGGAAGTAGATATTCTAAAATAAATTCAAGGTTGTTTTCAATGTCAAATTAAGAAATTGGTTTGAGTTAAAACCAAAAGTTCAATGGTGATCACTGATACACCTACCACTGCTTTCGAAAAAATATCTATGGACATCGTGGGTGCATTATCCAAAACAAAGTCAGGTAACATTTATGTTCTCACAATTAAAGATAATTTTACAAAATTCCCTGTAGATATTCCTCTTCCCAACCATCAAGCTAGCACAATAGCAGATGCTTTCGTTAAAAAGTTTATTTGCATTTTAGGATCTCTTAAGGAAGTATTAACAGATCAAGGACGTGATTTTTTGAGCAATTTATTAAAAATATTAGCCAAACGCTTTAGAATTAAACAATTCTGCACCATGGCTTTCCATCCGCAATCTAACGGATCACTTGAACGCTCACATCATGTTTTAGGAGAATATCTCAAACAATTTGTTGAAAAGAATTCAGAATGGGACGATTGACTTGAATTAGCAATGTTCTCATATAATACTAGTGTACATGGAGGTACAAAATACACACCATATGAATTAGTCTTTGGTGAATTAGCTCATAAACCCTCTAGCGAACCTCCATAACAACATGAAAAATTACAAACTTATGATGATTATTTAATAAATTTTGTAACATAGCTCCATGAAATGCGAACAAAAGGAAGACAAAACATTATTGCAGCAAAATAAAAATAAAAAATGTACCATGTTAGGAAAACAAATCCTTTAGAAGTAAAAATCGGAGAAAGTGTACTTTTGTTAAAGAGAGGTAAATTAAAAAAGCTTGATAATCATTCCACAGGCCCTCATGAAGTCTTAGATCTATATACACTTTGGCCAGAATTATTAATTACAAAATTTCTTGATAGAAACGATCCAGATATACCTAAATGGGCTAGTAGCTTTTATAAATTAGAAACAATAGAAGAAATTCTAATAAAAATTAAAACCAAAGGACCGGATGCTTACAAAAATTTAATATTAAGTTTACAGTTGTCACGCCATGATGTTTTGGCAGACGTATTAGCTTGTATGGATAAAAAATAAAAAAACAATTTTCAGACAAAAATGGACGACGCTGATCGCAAACGCATTCATGCTCTCCTCAACCTGTTCGCTCACCATTGTGACATTTTAATGCTATGGCCATACCTATTTTCAAATGAAATTTTTAAAGAAGATGATTTCAACATCCCAATATGGACTAAGGATCTGAGAAGTCCAGTAACAGTTCGGAGTATATGGAGAAATATTAAAACAAGAGGACCAGATGCCTTCAAAAATCTTATACACAGTCTGCGCGAAACCGATCAAATATTTTTAGCAGATGCTTTAGCACTTGTAATAGTCTAAATATCGACTTCTAAAATGAAAATCATGATTTCAAATAAAAGCACAAGGAAAAACAAACAAGTTTAAAAATTATTTTCTTCTAATATTGTAATAAATTCGATCAATACGAGCTGGAACCTCCTTTTACAGACATGGGATTACGAGGATTTCTCTTGGCAGCAGTGATCATTTACTGTTATCACCCATCAATAGGCCACGCCTTCGTGGGATCCGCTTGTGGTTCGACTCAATTAAATATCACAGCATTATCTTTATTAAACGTAGGAGAATGCAACCTACCCTCATACAATGTAAAGTCAAAGTAATACGCACTGTATTATATTGCGGGATGCACTCACACACATCAGCAGTCGCAAATGGATTAAGCGCATATATTCAAGATATTTCAAGAGACCAATGTTATATGTTACATTCATCAGGAACTATTAATATAACTTCAAATTTACAGTTATCTCAGATTGCAAGGAATGGACCAACTAAACGAAGCGTAACTCTTGCAGGATCATTAACAATCGACGGAAAATGCACAAGAACTCAATTCTCAGACTCATATGGAACCTGGAACAACGTGGTTGTCCAAGAAGCTTATTCAGTTACGTTACAAAAATATGAAGCAACAATAAATTTAAACACCGACAAAATTCATTTAAGATCTGGAACCGTCTGTCCACTTTCAAACTCACAATGCACTGATGTAGAAGGAGGTCAAACATTTTGGAACCCTTTGCCTAGCGACATATGCGAGACTAAAAAATATGAAGTCATATAAAGGACTAGCAAATAAAACACACGATAAATCCGTGGAAAATTTAGAAACCCTTTATTCTTTAAAAACTGAGGATATTACATTTATACTGGCGCAAAAAGACAGCAAAACCAGTTTGCAGTTATAAACTAATTCGTACAGAACAACCAAAACTCCCAATTTTTGAAACAACTCCCTTATATACATTTGTACAACAAACAAAATGATTAATTCTAAACATGGATACACTTACATAAGTAAATTCAAAATTCGTTTACATAGAACCACGTATTGGGTCCGAAATAAAAAATCTTTACCTCGATGTTTTAACACAAAAGTGTCGTCTTGAGCAAAAAGTATTCAGAAATACATTAACCTTAGCAACACAAGCCCCAGATGAATTTGCATACCATTTAATAAAAGGACCAGGATACATGCCCATGGATGTAGGAGAAGTAGTTCACATAATCAAATGTGTTCCAATTGAAGCTGAATATAGACGTACAGAAGAATGTTATCTCCAACTTCCCATTTACTGGAAAAATCAAACTTATTTTTTATCACCGCGAACGCATATTTTATTAACCACTGGTACTCAAACCAATTGCAATTATTTTCTTCCATCAATGTATTTCTTAGGAGACTCATGGTATAAACTTTCTCCCTGTGCAACGAAAACAGTAGACCCTGAAATAATGAAACCTAAAAGGAAATATTCTAATCCAGCATCTTTAGTAACAAGTGGAATATATTCTCAAACAGATCTTGATAAACTAAGAGACCATATAATGTTCTCCACAGAAAAACCTATGATTTTAAATACCCTAGCGAGAGGAATAAAAGGAGAATCCATAAATAATCAAGGAATATCCCTGTCAAATCTTTTTGATGAAGAAACACTAGATAAAATAGCTTAATCCGCTGGTGGTCGTTTTTGGATCCTTTTTACGAATTTCGGTACAACTAGCGCGGGTTTAATAGGAGTAGTAATTATAATCAGAGGAATTAAACTAGTAGCTGATACAATTATTCTTGGATATGCATTACATAATTTATTTGGATGGTCCTTTCACCTATTAGGAGCATTTTGGAACTCAGTCACTTTTAATTTTACACCTAGGAATGCAACCTCCGAAAAAATCCAACAAAGTAAAGAAGAAAGGATCAGATTCATCAGCACTCGAGATAAAGGAACAAAGCACTCTTCTCAAATCCATCGAAGCCAAGGAAAAAGGTAAAGACCAAACAGCTACAGATTCTACTCTTTATCCTCATTCTCAACTGGTTGAAGCGGCTAATAATCAACACTACTCTGTCAACCTATAACTATTCTATCATGTCGCATGAGTCCTTCGTAACCCTTCTAGAAAAACTTATTCAAGAAAAGGGAGAACTATCTCTACTCTATGATATATCTACCGGTCGGAATTCTGTCCATAAGTATCACATTATTGTTAGACTACAATATAAAGATTACATAATTGTTAGTAGTGCAGAAGAGGAAGAATTAGACAAACAAAACGCAGCAAGAAATTTGTTATGCGAACTAACAACCGACAACAAATATAAATTACAACCTTTTCAACCCGCATTTAGTAATAAATTATGTGAAGACTTGCAAACCTTATGTGCTCAACGAAATCTCCCTCATCCACAATATACAACAATAAACGTTAAAACATTGCCAGGAAACGAAACTTGGTTGGCTATCTGCTCAGTTCAAAATATTAAACAGACTGGAATTTCTGACTCAAGTAAAGAAGCAAGAAAATCTCGCCGCTATGAAAGTAATTCACATGCTAACTTGCAGACAAATTTTAGGTGCAAGTAATGAAGAAGTACTTGCCAATTCCCTACAAAATTTTCACATTTATTTTAATGATTCATCAAGTCAACCTACAACTTCAAAATTCCCAATCGAAAAAAAGCCTAAAAACCTAAGAAATTTGCCAAGAGTAATAACTTGTAAAAAAATACCTTTTTACATGTCCACCATCTTCTCCTCAACAAAAATCCTCCCCTGGTATATCTAAAAAATTAGAAAAAAGTTTTGAAAAATGTATTTACTGTGGATTTAAACCACTCAACCCATATCTCAAATTCTAAAAAAATTTCCGTACTTCAGGAAACCAAGATGGAAAGTTATAACGATCAACCAGCTCGTGTATCAAGATATACAAAACAAAGGCAAAAATACAATTTCACGGGAATTCTAAATCACACGGAAATACTGAAGAATTTTACGATCCAATATGGACTATCAGAACCGCAAATAATAACGTATCCAGATTTACATTCACAATCCGAATCATTCTTTCTAGCACAAGCTAATGTAAAAGAACATTTAGTAGTTCAAACCGGAACAACAAAAGAATTAGCAGAAAGTAAAGCAGCCTCAGGTCTCCTCCAATTGTTAATGCGTAACTGTGACCTTTGCGATGATGTAGATACTGCAACTTACAGAGGAAAAACAAAAATGAAGAATCAAGAAGTGCAAACAGACCCACGACCAAAATTAGTCGCATGGGAAAATTCTTGCAAATATTGCAACACACAAACACACAACATAGCCCACTGTCCAAGAAAAATTGCTAAAAAACATAAAAACGCGTCCACCCAATTCCCACCCCCTCTTCCATTAAGACTTCCAACAACTTTTGATTGATTATTTAGACCTTTTTTTATGAAAACCTCTAGAGTCACTAAATTGTGAAAACAGCTGATATCCTATATAATCCTTTTTTAATATCCCCTTTTCTTTTTCAGACCTCCGAGAAGCACAACGAATACTCAACTTTCAACTGGAATGTTTTTGTTGTTCTCTTTTATATTTCTGTCAGAATCAGCTAAGCTTTCTTATATCAACACTCCTTTTTCAAATTCGCCAGGTGTTTTCTTCGAGCCTATTACAAATTTCCGAACCTTTTCGAAGAAATATCATTTCATATCATATTAATATCTTAAATTTCAAATAATATAAATCTATTATCAACTTCTCGACTATTGTATGAACTCACCAAGCGCTAACAGTTGGAGCTTGTATAACCACAAGGCAGAAATCGATTTTAGAGAAGAAAGAATTAATTAATAATATTTAGAACTATATTTCTCTTATCACTCTTAAACAAGATAATAGTTCATGATTTCAAGAAATTCAAAAATCAGTCGTGCAAAAAACTTCTACACATTTTTCCAATTATCTTTTACTCTCACTTTTCAGAAAATCTTCCATTCTCGAAAATCCAATATTTCTATCACAAAGATCAATTGTTTTTTATTTTGACTATCCCTATCCCTTTTTTTGAGGAATTCCGTTTACTTAAAACCCATCTCTTATCTGTATTTTCTAATTTTAATACAAGTCAAATTGTCGCGATCTACATAAAATCACAGGTCAATTATTTAGCATTATCAGAATCAAATCAAACATATTTTTTAGCAGATCATAATTTTCTCCAGTCTTGTTATCAAACAAAAAACGGATTGTATTGCTATGCTACAAATTCATTTCTAAATGTTTCTACAAATTCTATTTGCGAAACACAGATGTTTATAAATTCA
>JBAGKK010025452.1:0-11230 GCA_037177015.1 Euceroptres primus | reverse complement strand
ATCAGTAAGAGTTTCTAATTTAATGTTATATTACTGGGACTTCAAGTTTGCCTTCAATTTGACAATTACCCATATACTAATGATCAGAAATACGACACTCTAACGAAGTAGAATATGATTGAGACACTCTGTTTTCGAAAATCTTTTTTTGAGACTATTTTCTCCGGGACAGTTGATTTATTTTTCAAATGTATTTTGCGTTTTTAGGTTTAGAACCAAATGTTTTTTATAATGTTTTTTGGCCAATTTCTTGACCGAATTTTCCAATTGATAAATATTATTGGAAAACCGGAATAATCATAATTAAAATTTCTTTCTTTAGATCCCAAGGAAAGTCGAAACAGAAAATTCTGGAAATCTGTTCACCAACAAACTCCACCACTTTTCCCGGGACAAAGGATCCAAATGAAGAGGCTCGTCTCGTAGAAGCCCCAACGTTTCACCCGACCGAGAAGGACTTTCAGGATCCTCTAGAATACATTGACAAAATAAGACCCATAGCTGAAAAATTCGGCATCTGTCGAGTCGTTCCTCCTTCAAACTTCAAACCAGACTGCAAAGTATCGGACGATATGCGATTCACGGCTTACAATCAATACGTCCACCGAATGCTGCATCGATGGGGGCCCAACGTAAAAGAAATGATGGCAATTCGAAAATACTTGGCCACCCAGAGTATAACCCTGAATCATCCACCCTGGATCGGCGGTATGGAAGTCGATCTCCCTCATTTATACCAAACAGTTCAAAGCCTCGGCGGCTTAAAAGAAGTAATCGAAAAGAAAAAGTGGCAGAAAGTCGCTGACGGTATGAAAATTCCCAGATCTGCTCAGGATCGCGTTACTAAATTGGACGATATCTATTGCAAATATTTATTGCCATATGATACACTTTCCCAGGGGGAAAGAGACAAACTCTTTGAAGAAGTGGAATTGGAATGGTCAAACAGAGAAGCCAAAGCAATGCAGAGATTAGAAACTCTGTCGAATGATGACAAAGAGGATGAGGATGATGATGATAGTTCTGATGAAATTGAAGAATGTATTGTCAAAGGCAGAAATATGCCTCTTAATGCTTTTTATCGAATTGCCCGAAACACTCTGAGAATGTGGTTTGCGGAGAATCAAGGGTCGGGAAATGAAGCTGAAGGAGCTGAAGCCGCTAAAGTCGAGTCTGCTTTTTGGAAACATGTTGCTGAGAGAAAACGCCATGTTTGTGTTCACGCAGCTAGTATTGATTCCAGTGGACGAGGATTTGGATTCTCTGTTGCTAAGAATAGTCCTTTTGCAAGACATCCTTGGAATTTGAAGGTCCTTACCAATAATGCTGGGTCCGTGTTGAGGGCGTTGGGACCTTTGATGGGTAGGTAAAGAATCAAACATAATAAAAGATACAGTAGCAACTCTATTTGTTACCAATTATTATTTATTTTTATGTACAGGTGTGACTGTACCGACTCTTCATGTCGGCATGCTTTTTAGTGCATGTTGTTGGTATCGAGATCCTCATGGACTTCCTTGGATCGAGTACTTGCACACTGGAGCGAAAAAAATTTGGTACGGGATTCCTGATGAGCACAATAACAATTTTAGAAACGCTCTTTCAAAGATGGTGCCACGTTATTGCAAGAATAAAACTATTTGGCTTCCTTCTGATACTGCCATGGTGCCACCAGAATTGCTAGTGAGAAATGGGGTTCCTTTGTGTCAGACGGTCCAGGAACCTGGACAATTTATCATCGTTTTTCCGAAAGCTTTTACGTCCAGCATTTGCACTGGATACGTCGTTTCGGAAAGCGTTTATTTTGCTCAGTCAGCCTGGCTCGAAACTGCTGAACAAGTTTTCAAGGTTTGTTCATTATTCCTTTAAAAAAATAGATGGAATTAAATATTTATTTATTTATTTTAGGACATACACGACAGTTGCGAACCATCTATATTTTCTTTCGAGAAATTGCTCTTTAGTCTTATCAATGATTCGAGGTCCCAGCTCCAAGTTTTGAAACAGGTGAATATAATTAAAATTAAATTTAAAAAATTTGTTTAAATGTGTTTCCCGTTCCAGATTTTGCCGACTGTGAAAAGAGTTTGTGAAAGGGAAATTGATTACCGCAGACAATTAAAAGGGCTGGGTCTCACTAATACAGAAAAATTACCAACACCGGAAAGTGGAAAGAGGAGAGGAAAGGGCAAGAAAGTAAAAGAAGAGGACGGTGATTTCGAATGTGAAAGTTGTCGATCAAATTTGTTTGTTTCCTTAGTCAGCAATTCGCAAGACGACAGTATGTACTGTCTTCCACATGCGATTCAGCTTCTCACCAGGAAAAAACAAATCTTGAAAAACTGCCTTCTTATGATTACATACAGTGAGGTAAATAAAATTCATTATGTCAAGTTGAAGAGGACGATTTTTTATTCGAAAAATTAATTCAATTATTTATTTATTTAGGATGAATTAGACGATTTAATCCATAAACTGGAAGACAGAATTGAGGCAAAATCCAAGAAAAGCAGTTCCTTCAAGCAAATTAAATAGACAACTAAGCTTTATCTTGTATTAAATGTGAAATAGCTGTAAATGGCATCTTGAGGTAAATTATTATTTATTATTTTGTTCTTTCCATATCAACATTTCCAAGCTGAAAAAGCTTTACTTTGATTGAGAATTGGAGCAGTACTGAAAATTGTATTTAATTTCTTTTTTTTTTTTAACGTAAGTTGTGTCGAAATAGAAGAGAAGCGTGATATCAGAATGAATTTTTCAATTCTCTAGTGACTAAAAATCACAAGTAAATTCGAAACACTGCCAATTGAAATTATTTAAAGCTGCATTGCTTTCATAGTCGATTGTTTTGCTCTTTATTTAATTCGAATTAGATTAGCTACTAATTGGTGCCAAATGAAATGTTTGAAATGGAATTATAATCGTAGTATGCGGTTATACTTTTCTAGCATACTTGATGTATATTTTAGAAAACATTGTGTAGGTAAAATTTATAGAAACTAGTGGAAGTGTTATAATCATTATAATGCACTCGAAACTTGATGGTTTCGATTGATGTGATGCTATTGGTCTGTAGTGTGCCTACAATTTTTCTTTATTATTACGAACAAAAGAAGCAATCCATTTTTGATCATTTTTGCAAGTAGAGAGTCATGTAAGATTTTTTTTCTCTTAATTTTGCGCTTGAATCAATGTAATTTTTCACTATTTCGAGTATCGAGTCACTGCCGCATTTTTGTGTGCTTGTTACCAAAGGAGAGTCTTGACTTTTCCTCAAGACTGTGACGAGATGGTGAATTGTTTTTGCTCTCTAATATGTATCGAAATTGGAAAAACTTGATTCTTTGTGAAATATATATCGCCTTGAATGTTTTTATCAATTTTCTTTTGACTCGAAAAGGAATCCTAAAAACGAATCGTCATCCTTGAACAATATTAATAAATTACCAGTATTATAAAAAAAATTACATCTTCTTTATCATCCCACGTTAAATTCTGCAGAAAGATTCTGGAATAAAATTAATTAAAAACAAGGATTTTAGCAGTGAAAAAATGTATTGACGTCGCTTCAAGTTTACAAAAATAAACGCAGAGGTAGCCTCAATGTAATGCTAAAAAATAAGAATGTGTTTCCATTCACAAAGCAACAATATCTTTCAATTATTACTCGGAATACATTTCCATTCAATCACAGAGGCAAATAAGAATCCTTAAATAATATTCGATTCCAACAAACTTACATAAACTGGTAAAATTACCTATATCCCTTATTATGCAGCTTTCGTGTTATAAAGAAAAGACTTTAATTCAGTCTCAAAATTTATACAATAGGTACTATTTATGTTTAGTTGATAATGTTTTTCTCAAACAAAATTTTCTTTTTACAGCATAATTTCTTAAATATTTTTAGATATTTACAGTCTTTATATAATCGAGTTGACATTCGTAGAAAATAATTATACACAACTTCTAAAGTTTTCCCTAATTTTACAATTCAACAAAAGCAAATTGCAAAGTTCAATAATAAGAATAAAAAATTATAAACATACGAAATTTAGGAATAAAGATTTTTTACGTATGTATATTATATTAATAAATTGCAGAATTTAAACTACTAGAAACTTTATTTTTCTAAAAAAATTACTTAGTCGATTAAAAAAAAAAGTCGAAATTTTGTCTGTCAATATTTAGCTCTAGTTCTAAATAAACGAGGTATAATAATGACTTTGAATAATATAAATGTATATACATATACGCACAACAGATTGATAAAAACAGGTAACGGTAAGATTGAGGAGTACTTAATTCCTGCAATTCATGTATACAGGTCCTTGTAATTACTCGCATAACTATTTATTACTGAAGAAATAAAATAAAACATCAACACTAAAAAGATGGACGAAAAAAAACTTTGATTTTTAATATAGATTGCGAAAAATTAGGTATATGTAAAAAAAATTAATGTGTTATGACTTTGGCTTTTTTTCTTAAAAGGAATTTGCACTGCCTTGAGTTCATTGCAAATTTAGTTTTGATTTATCCATGGCGCATCTGACTTTGACTAGCGAAAACTTTGGATAAAGTGTGCAATGAATTTCAAGGATTACGCGTTTAAGTTCTGTTTAGACTGAAATATTATCTGTACGATGGCAACGAGAATTTTTTAAAAATAGATCTATCTTGTTAAAAATTAAGGCAAAGTAGTATCACTGATAATATGACACGTAAATGAAAAAAACGAAATCATTCGTTTACAAAAGAAAAAGTGGAGGTAATCATTGATCCCTGTGTTGTAGAACGTTCAGAAGAAATTGAGGAGAATTCGAATCTTCCTCTTCCTCGTCGGAGCTAAAATTCGAATTTAATAAATTCGTCAAAGACGTTGATTTTTGCGTTAGCAAATTCGTTTCGATTCCATCCTCAGATTTAGAATTGACGCTTAGAGAATTTGTTTGCAGTTCCACATGATCACTTGACTCTTTTTTATTCCACACTACTTTCTGAATTACATGAAGAGTTATTCCACCAAGGCACAGGAGCAGACCGAAGAAATTAAGGCTACTCATTTTTTCTCCACCAAACTCAAATGCCACGATAAATATACAAATTTCCTAAAAAAAAATGAAGTTAAAAGTCAGAGAAAGTTGCAAGAAAATTAAAAGAGAATAAAAGCGAGAAATAAACAAAAGCTTGCCTTCAGTATTCCAATAATGGAGAGAGTTAGACTAGAAGTGTACGTAACAACCAAAAACTCGAAAATTTCCATGCAAAAGGCAATAATGCCACCACCTCCCACATATCCAATCGTCAAATATATTGGGTTCCAATTGTTCCAATCGGTATTCCAAAGACCTTTATAGATTATTTGACCTAAAGATTAGAATTAAAATAATATAATAATTTTATGTCAATTACATTTTTTTTTAAAATAAGGAAATGGATTTGCCTTCAAATAAAAAAGTCAAAGGTATAATGGATATTAATATCCACGGTTGCATGTAGTACATCATATCTACTGGATTTCTGATGCCAAGCTTTGATCTCTGCATTACTACTTGAGCCAACGTCCATCGAATTCCAGAAGAAAGTGATGCCAGGAGACACAAAAGAAATCCTAGTAAATGGAAATTGGTTAATTTGTATGTGAACATTATCAAACCGCTTGATATCATTATCACTATAAAGACCATGGACAGCGACTGAAACAGATAATTCACAACTTGATAAATCTATAAAATTAATTTCACAGTTTTGTTTGACCTCGAAAAACGTACCTTTCTCTCTAGTTTAAATAAAAGGGCAAAGCCAAGTATGAAAATTATTGAAGTTGATTTTGTCATTGTATATCTGAAATATGATTAATCAATTTCGAAATTAAAAAAGTGTTTCTTTTTAAACTGAAACAAGAAAAGACCATTAAAAATTACTTACAAAGATACAGAAATAAATTTAAGTGACTTATTAGAAAGACCGACATCTATTCCAGTTGCAAATCCTGGAGTGGCAAGAGCCCACATAACACTTTGCCATGACAATCGAATTGGCTGATGTCCTTTAAAATACGTCCTTCCAAAATTTATCAGGGCACAGATAAAATATTTCAGTAACGAGTGAATGACAACAGAGGCAAGAGGATACTCGAAACCCTATATAGAAAAAATTTTGTCAGTTTATTGCATTCTTTGAATAAATTAAATTAATAATGTCATTTCCCCATTTTTCACACTGCTTACGTAAGTTTTGAAGAGCCATTTCTGGTAGAACGTAAGTCCCACTGATAATACAAAGTAAGGGAATATTATCGAAGCTAGGAAGAGTAAGTTTTGCCAAAAAAACAATTGCTTTTTCGACGCAATTTGAAAATCTTGGACATTCTGCAGAAAGTACTCAGTGTTGTCTGCATCCTCCCTTGCAATTTCGTACTTGACATTGGACCTTGGCATATTTTATTCATTTGTGACAAGCTCTGAAAATGTTTCAATAATGAAATAATAATTTTCCAAATAAAAGTGTAAATGATGAAAAGAAACACGCAAGTCTTGAAACTGTCAAACAAGAGAGAAAAATCGAAGCATATGTTCAACCCAATTTCACTCTAATTAAATGGACATCGATCTGTTTAAGAGCCTATTGTTTCGAAAAATAGAGCGAAATATAATTTTAAAAAACTTGAATTCTAAAAATTATGAATCAATAAATAAAAACGAGAATATAAATCCAGTTTTCGTCCAAGTTTTATCTATACTGCGATTACACGAGTATTTCTAAATTAGTAGTAAATAGATTATGAAGCACTTACGGATTACAATTGGTTGATTCATCAGGAATCGCTAAAATATTGTCAAATTGGACCAGCGAAAGAATCAAGAGCTTTGTTTAACGAGGAAAGATTAGGAAGATGTTCTAAACGTGCCACCTGTTTGACTGATCAAGTGGCATCATAACTGTTTGAGAGACTCGTCATTCGTCCTGAACTATCAGTCACTTATTTACACGAAAATCTAAAAGATTAATTGAAAAAATCTTTCAAATCCAACTTTTTAGTCAAATATCCATAGTATTAATTGCAGGAATTTTAACTATATAGTGAAAACTAATAAACTACACATAAACATAACCTTCAAATAAATCAAACGTCTTCAGATTATTTATCGAAACTATTTGCTTACGTGAACCGGCGATTTTGCAGTTGGCAAAAGTCTACCACACATAATCATATGTATATTTTACGATGGTAGATTCACTGATTAGCTGATATCAACACAAAGCGAAAAATTGCTCCGCGCAATCCAGAACCCACCACGCAAAACTTGTCTGGTATGCATTATCATTATAGTATACGTATAGATATGGTACATGCCTTGGGAAAAGTGAATGGTGAATTTCAAGGGACACTGGCTAAATTTACTGTATAATATTTTACTTTTTGATTAACGAGTCACTCAAAACTAAAATGAATTAAATATAATAAAAAATTTTAATCACATTTTTCATCCGCAACATTTTTTTCGTCATGTGAATAAAACCTGTAGAAAAAATATTAATTACTAAACAAATATACAAGTCAATATGGTACTCGGTTCTGTGGAAGAGAAAAGCACCAAATATTTTCTTTCTTCGTTCATTTATAATTCAAAAGATTATACAAAGCGATATTCCTCATATTCTCTCCGGTTACAAAAACTTGAAAGAAAGAAAAATTCACAATGCAATCTAATAAACAAAATTTATGGCTCTCAAATGAAAAAAATTAAATCTATTATACATTGAAAAAATTATTTGACATTTTCTGAAATAAATGAAAACATTAATTCTAACTATACCTACTACAAAGAGTAATTCGAAAAATGTATCAACTCTAGTTTTCCGGAGTAAATTTTTTTTGCTTCTAATATACGAGAGATAAAAATTGATAAAATTAATACTTTTTCATTTTACAAGTGTTATAAACTTCATTATAATATTTTTAATTAGGAAAAGATGTAATCAATTCGACTGCTCCTATTTGAAAAGACGTAACTCATTTTTGTGTATTGTCAGATGGGCGTCAGTCCGGCTTTCAGCGCCTGACTTACGCCCGTCTGACAATGCGCAAAAATGAGACGTTTTTTCAAATAGGAGCAGTCAAATTGTGATGTCTAAATATTATGTATTTTTGTCTCATTCACACTCACAAAACTTGCAGAAAGCAAAGAACGTCTAGTTTCTCGACAATACGTTTAACGATTCTTAAATTTACTGTTCAATTTATCTCCGAAGGATATTTGCATGATCATGCGCGTAAAGTTTCGTCACGGATAGTAAAGCCGTTAAAAACAAAACAAACGGAAGTTATTACTGTGACATGAATTCAACGCCCCATTAATTTCTTAAACTGGTAAAAAAAAATCCTTGAAAACAAATTAATTTACCTTGAATATATTTTTTAAAATAATATTGATTTGCAGTCAAGTATCAATGTTTTGTTTTATAAAAAATGGTAAAAAACCAGACCTTCATTCATTCAATCATTTAAAATGTAACTACTTACAATTTTAATTGTCTCTTGAGATGTTTCTACTTAATAAACTATTTTCTAATCTGAACATCAAAACAACATTTTAATATAAATAAATTAGAAACCTGCTTTAACATTTCTAAGTCTTTATCTTCCAAAGAACTCTTATTGGAAAAAACTAGTAAAAACTCTCTTTATAAATACTAATATACAAAAAGTTGTATTTAAATACCAGTGTCTATATTTTTGCTTTTTAAATATCCCATCCTTCCTTTAAATTTTCAGTCGCTCATCACTATATCAAAAATTTTAAATATCATTAATTATTATCACTGCTAATATTAGTGTATCTTGCTATAAAAATTGTATATTACAAAGAAATTACCATTATTACTCCAACTCTTAGTGGACTTGTTAAATTGCCGACAAATGAAATTTAAGTTTTTGAGTTTTCAAAAGATGGAAAATTTGATTTGAATTGATTGCTTTGCCGGAAACTTGACGAGTTTCTTTTTAAATTGTAAATTGGTACACGACTGATACGAACGTCATTTTCGGTACATCATCTTGGGATTATCTTCTATAATCGATAACATCGCCAATTGCTGTTTTACAAATCAATTAACGTCTCACTCGTGTGTTATCTTCGATCTGTTCGACTGCCGTTCCTGTAACCGCCGCGGCCACGAGTACTGCTCTTCGCAGTTGTAGAAGATTTTGTCCCTGACTCACTTTTAGTCGACGCTAAACCACTTGATGTTCCACTCGCTGGCGTCGTTGCGTTGCTCTGAATTGTCTGAAATGGAGAATTATGTCTTTTTATTTGTTATGCCAACTTTCTTTAATTCACAATGAATAATGATAAAATTAAACGTTTTGGAGTGATTGTTTCATAAAATTACCAAAGGCGTTCGTCCACTATTTCCGGATACGTTATTAGCATTTCCATTATTAGTGATACTGCTATTGACATTACTCCCTGGAGGTCCTGACCCTCCTTGATTAATCATTTGCTGTGCAAGTGCAGGATTAGGTTCACTCATATTCAGCTGTTCATTGATAACCATACAAAACTCTCCAATTTTCTGGATATCTCCATTTTTCCCAGAGTACAAGGTCAAACACTGTCTCCAAATAGATGCATATCCCTTTGTCAGTCTCACAATATCACCAGGTACCAACAACGTTCCCGGATCGTCCCAGATGGAGACGTTCATACAAGCTGTATTATCAGCAACTTTGAAAGTTCGAACTTCGCGGTTATCTTTGGTGATTGTAGGATGACCAACCTCAAGGACGATAAAAACAACATTAATGTTCTTTTGCCCCGGGCGAATGTCCTTAATCATAACGTGTTCCATTGTTGACCTCAGCCGAAACTCAACTAAACTGCACTTATTTTTTCTTTTTTATCACTCAAAACTCAATTTCGACATTTGCCCACTCTCGCGCCTTACTACTACTTCTGACTGCTTCTCACCCCTTCCTTTCCCAATTTTGCATTCGAAATACATAAAGCTATCTTTAAAATATCTAGCTATAGCACTAACTTTTGATAGGTTTGACTATAATATCTTGGTAGAATGATGCTTTAAAAAAAGGGCTTTTGACAATAATACGAATGTCCGTTTGTTGGTAGCAGCTGGCAGCAGCTGATTGAACGATGGTAGCCATGTTAAATACGTCACTTGGTCACATGAGATATTTTTTTAAATTACAAGTGCGTCATGAATACGTACAGTCAGACCTGTACCATTTCAAGGATTCAGGGAGGACTATTGAATTGATACAGTTCGCTCGGAGCGCATTTGAAGTTGCGCAGTAGGCATTTACGCATACACGTATGTATACATGCATGCGTGTAAACTATCTGCGCAAACGCCTCGAGAGTAGGGGCAAACGATCAAGACTGGTGCGGGGAATTTGAAATGGTACAGGTCCGACTGTAGGAATAACTGCAAGGCGTACTGTTTCGGGTGCGATCTTGAGATTATGAGAATGAAGGTGCCGTTCCATGTGGGCAGAAAACGTCCGCGTAAAGCAGAACATCAAAAGAGTGAAAGAGACAAATAGAACTGTCTGTCTCTATCACTCTGATGAGTTTTTACTTTACGCCGACATTTTCTGCCCACATGGGACAGCACCTTAAGTTACAGCCTTTTCATACAGTCGAATCAGTAACACTTCAACATGCACCTACAGTCAGATCTCCACCATTTCATCTTCTACCATTTCAAGTTCTCCACACAAATCTTGATCGTTTGGCCCTACTCTCGAGAAGGTGTTTGCGCAGATAGTTAACACATACACACGTACACATGCTTGTATACGCAAATGCCTACTGCGCAGCTTCCAATTTGCCCTCCGAGTAACCTCCATAACTACATAACTCTCCCCGAAATTATTACATGGTGGAAGTCCGACTGTATATGAGCAACAAGTGCGGGCAGTCTGTGGCCCCGCACTTGTTGCTCATACTATTTTCTTTTACAAGTGCGTAATCAGTTAAGGGGCATTCATGCCTCTGCAAGCAGGCAGCCTGCATGCATGCATACACAAGCGCAAGCGACCGTTCACACCTCGGTTTTTCCAACTGCGGAAAATTGTCGAAAATCATTTTAATGGCGGGAGTTTTTGAATCTGAAAAAGATTTATAATTAAAAAATAGATTGTATTATAAGATAAAGTATCGATAAATGTCAGAATAATTGTTATTGTGCAATTATTAAT
>JBAGKK010025441.1:0-11231 GCA_037177015.1 Euceroptres primus | reverse complement strand
ATCAGCACTACATAATCGCATACCTCGTTTTCATTCTAAAATTTTGTGGTGAAAAAATCCTTCATTCCCTGGACTATAAACATTTTACAAATATCAGGTAAATATAAGTGTTGTACACTTCGAAAAACAAATTTTTTAAAAATTTTGGGTTGAAATAATAATAATTTTGTTAATATGATAGCTTCAATGTTTATGATTTTTCGAGCTATCCCAAATTAAAAAAAGAATCATCTTGATACGTTCATTATTACCCGAGATATGGCCAATTTTTCCAGCTCCATCGATTTGAAAACGCTCGATCAGTTTTTTGCGCGCATGCGCCGCCTCGCTCTCTAATACCTTCGCTAGATCGAGTAATAGAACGCGTCGCCGATATCTTCTTTTTTGAAGTTAAATAGTTGAATTTATATTAATGTTAATGTAGGACATGAAAATATAGCTCTTAATGTATACTCTCTCCAAGTTTCAGCTCTTAATATTAATAATTAACGTCACAGCGATTAAAAAAAAAATTATCTCAGCTTCTAATCAACGTAAAATAACGATTTTTTTTAAATGCGAAGAATAATAGTACTAATTAAACTATAGAGGTTACTATTTCATTTTATAACAATTACCTATCTTAACAATTTAAAACGTATTAAGTTTTTTTCAAAGCCATTTTTGAACAAATTTAATTTAAAAAATTATATTCTCTGTAAATGCATGTGAAAATACAACTATTAAGGTACAAAAGCAACTCTTGATCGAAGCTCTACGACGTCTGTGAGCTTGGGAAAAATGAATTGAAAACAGCATCTTTTTAGATAACAAATTTCGCCAACACGCCAACGACAAACTAATGAAGCTTTCGAGCTAAAATTTTAATCACTTATTAAGGGTGCGAAAAGCTTTAAAAATCCTGAATTGCAAGTATCTCCGATGAAAACTGCATTAATTATTAGCAATTGGAAAAAACGGCCAATTTTGACCGTTTTTGAGCTCTCGCGTATAAAAAAATTATCGGAACTTAATGCGACTTGTCTTATTTTACAGGTTTTTTTAATACCTAAATTTTGCATATAAACTTTTTTTCGCTATCAATAACAATTTTTTCACACGAGTCAAAAAACCACTTTTCCATAACTTTGATCATTATTTAAACAAACTTTCCCAACTATTCATGAGTTGGATTTTTAATAATTTGTTTATAACACGCTTCCGAACAATATCCCGCAGAAAAAGCTCAAATTTTCCGTAAGAAAATATTATAAATGTAGTGAATTGTTCAATTTTTCGCTATCTTTTCTTATTTTAAAAGCACATAATTTTCTTTTTCTTTACACATGCATGCAAAACCCTCGTTTGGCCACCGTTTACAGACATCCAAAATGGCCGCTTGCGCACTGCATTGATGAGCAGTGGCCAAAATGTTTTGTTTACTGGTGGCGGTGTGCAAAATAATTTTGGTCACCAGTCATCGGTGAGCAAAATATTTTGCTACTAACTATTTGCTACTACTAACGCCATCTAGCGTCATAAATTGTTACTATGTAAACATCTTGTTGGTGAGGTTATTTTTGATGTCTGTATAAACGGTGGGCAATCTCAGGTTTTGCATTTATTTGTAAAGAAAAATATTGTTCGATACATGAGGCCTCACGGGCGGATTGTCACTGCTCGTGTGAAGGCCCGTCAATCACCCTACGGCTCGGCTTCGCCTCGCCTTAGGGTTCGTTTTAGGCCTTCATAATCACAGTGACCAAACCGCCCGCTTGGCCTCTTGTATCGAAATATACTATTTGTATTTTGCTACAGGTGCAAAGGGATTCCGAGATCTGTACAGTCTGCAAAGACCCCAAGACAGGTGGAAATTCTGAAAAGTGCAGTTACGCCTATGAACCAGATGACAAGGTCTACAAATTCACCAGATCCAGGTCCTTTGGTTACCCAGAATCATCAGAAAAAAACTCAAGTGGTGAAAATGATGACGATAAAGAAGTTTCCGAATCAGACCCGAAAGAATCAACCAGTTACTCTGACGAAGATTCTGGTTATGATGATTACACCGGTTACCAAAAACCAAAAGAAGGTGATTCCAGTGAAGAAAGTGAAAAATCACCATCTTACGGATCCAGCGAGAGCAAAGAGAGTCAAGCTTACGACTATGATCCAGTCTCTGCAGACTACATTAAATCCGAGTCTGAGAAAATCTTGAAAGATGCTGAATCTACCAATTGCAAGAAGGTCCAAAAAGACTCAATGATCTGCACAGTCTGCAAAGATCAAAAGACTGGTGGAAATTCTGAGTCGTGTACCTATTCTTATCAACCGGATGATAAGAAATTTTCCTACACTAAATCCAAATCTTTTGGAAGTCCTACGGAAAATCGGGGTGGAAAGCAAGATTACAGCGAGGAGGGTAATCCCTATGGATCTTCGGAGTACTCTGATGATGGAAGTTATGGCTACGCCACTGAAATCAAACCAACTGTCTCCTCTCCGAATGGAAAAAAACAAGTAGCTGCTGATTCAAAAACGCAAGGGGTGGTTTCTCTTGGGGGTACTACTCAGGTAACTAAGCGAGTTTCTTAAATTGTTATACATTTTCTGTATTAACAGGGCTGTTTTGTTGATAATAAAAGAATTTCAGAGAAATAATCGCAAGATTTGGAGAGATTAGTTGATTTGACCAAAATACCTTGCTTCTTTCATCTGTCTCTTCTCTTGAACTTTCATTTCTTCCCTTTTCACTTTATTTTTTAAAACATTATCTTTGGAATTTGTTTAATTTCATTTCTTTCTTTAACTTTATTTCTTTTACTTATTCCTTTTAAGGGGGTTCACCAAAAGGTCGAAAATTACTACTTTCTTTAAAAGGTGTTGCGAGAAAACTAACAAACCCGAAACAAAATTGGAGATATATTTTGTCAAGCTTTTACCAATATTAGTTTGAAGTACTTGAAGTTCTAAACGTTTAAATAAACACGAAGAAAAAAGAATCTGCAAAATTAACAGAATAATCTGTTAACATAGAGACAAAATACTTTTTTCCGTCATATTTACAGACATTTCTGTTAAATTTACAGATGGTCAGTAAATTCAACAGATATATCTGTAGAATGTTCAGAAATATCTGTTAGGCTAATGGAATTCTAAAATATTAACCTAACATACATTTTTGTAAATTCTAAAGACCTATCTGTTAAATTTACTGACCATCTGTATGTTTAACAGAAATGTTTGTTGAATCTACAGAAATGTCGGTAAATATAACAGATAAAATCTGCTCTCCCTATTTTAACAGATTATGCTGTTAATTTTACAGATTCTTTTTTCTTCGTGCACGAAATTTTTATTTACAGACAGAATAACTCAGTGATAGATCAGTTGGAAAAATTATGCATAATTTTACATGGAGAAATAAAAATCTATAAGATTAACAGAATCATCTGTTAAAATAGGGACAGGAGATTTTCTCTGTTATATTTACAGAAATTTCTGTTAAACTTACAGATGGCAAGTTAAAATTTCTGTTAATTCTACAGAAATTAATGTTAAATTTATTCACCATCTGTAAGTTTAATAGAAATTTCTGTCTCTGTAACAGAAAAAATTTGCTGTAAATATTTTTAGAAATGATTCTGTGAATTTTACAGACTTTTTCTCTCTCTGTGTATTACGGGGAAAAAATCTGTTAAATCTGTTAACAAAAGTCATCTGTTAAAATAGGTACAGCACATATTTTCTGTTACATTTACAGAAATTTCTGTCAAATTTAGGGGTTTTACTAGCTTTTCTGTAAAATTAACAGAAATATCTGTAGAGTGAACAGATTTTTAAAAAAATTGGAAATCTGTTAACCTAAGACGAAGAAAAAAATCTGTTGAATTAACAGAAGTTATCTGTTAAAGTAAGGGTAGCAGATTTTTTCTGTTATATTTACAGAAATTTCTGTTAAACTAACAGATTTTACTAACCATCTGTTAAATTTCTATTAAACTAACAGGAGTTACTAACCATCTGGTAGATTAATAGAAATTTCTGTAAATATTACAGAAAAAATCTGCTGCCACTATTTTAACACAAGACTTCTGTTAATTTAACAGATTTTGTTTTCTCCGTGATATAATGAATTGTCGATTGTCACTATATAAAAACTTATGCACACACGGTAAATCTAAAGGTATATAAAGGTATTCCAAACAGTTGAAAAGTACACTGTTGGAAATTTCTTGAAAATTCAACTACACGGAGAAAGAAAATCTGTTGAAATATAGGGACAGCAGATTTTTTATGTTATATTTACAGAAATTTCTGTTAAACTAACAGATGGTTAGTAAATTTAACAGATATACCTGTAGAATTAACAGAAATCTCCTTTAGATTAACGGAATTTTAATTTTTCTAAAAAACTGTTAACCAATAACCACCTTTTAGTTGAACAGAAATTTTTGTAAATATCATATAACAGAAAAAATCGGTTGTCCCTATTTCAGCAGATAAGTTCTGTTAATTCAGCAGATTTTTTTTCTCCGTGTACTTTTCATTTACTGTGCGTGAAAATTAATTTTCTTTTGGTTAAAGTTTCATCTAATTACGGTAATTGTATAAAACTTCAACTAAAGTAATTGAAATTTCAACCAGATATTTCTAACAACGTAGCTGTCATTTGTTTGCAACATTTTGATACTTTCAGATTTGCTGTGTTTGCATAATTTTTTTCATAATGATAATTCATTATTCAAATCGATAATTCATTATTCATAAATTATGCATTTTTTACCTAGGAAAAAAGTTTAGAATTATTTTGTTTTTTAGCTGAAACAACAGAAGTTTATAGCAAATTTAAACTTCAGGTACATGATTAGTTTACCTGTAAATATTTTCAATTAATATTTGATTTACATAGAGTTCAATGAATGTACAAAAATATGTCCTTTGCTTCTAATCTATTTGTCAGTTTACTCGAAATCCCTTTCGAAGAAATAACTTTCGTCGTGTTAAATTGGTGTTTTTTGAACTTTAAATTGAAGTCTCCTTAATTTAAGAATATAAGCCTTCAAAAAAGGAATTCTGACCAAATTTGTAAAATCATCTTCGAACGATCCCAGGCACCAGTCTCGAAGGTCGACCTCGAGTTTCTGGGGACATCCAGACGGAAGGCTGAAATCGAAAAGTTCCTGAAGGAATTCCAGGCAGAAGACAGGACCAAGTGTCAGAAGATCATGAGGGAGAAGATGACCTGCTATCAATGTGTGGATGAGAATGGATTCCGAAAGGAGGAATGCATGTTCATCACAGCACCAGAAAAGCAGTCCAAGAATCGAGTTACTTATCGAGAGTCCAAGGAGCTTAAATTGGATCCTAAACCAGAAGCTGCATCATCCTCAGATATTTTGAAGACTACGAAGAAACCAACCAAGATTGAAGTGACTAAGACTCTTCCATTAGAGCCAGCAGCTTCAGCAAGTGAAGATTCCTATTCAGTAAAAAAACAGTCCAAGAAGAAGAATGATGATGAGAAAAATAATGATGATGATGATGATGTTGATGAACATGAGAATGATGATGATGATGAAAGTGACAGTGATAGCACAGAACATAAGGAACATAAGGATGATCATAAGGAAGCTGAACCTTATGAATATGTTGCTGAGACTAAATATAAGTACGATAAGGTCCTTGGACTCACACTTCCTGCTTATATGCTGGAAACTTCTGATTTTGAGAAAGAATTTGATGAAATCTACACTGCGAGTATAAAAGATGGAAACGATTCCTAAGACTGAGGATTTGCAATCAAGGAGCTAGGAAATGAAGAGTAGAACCTGGTAAGAAGGCCTAGAATGGAAAAGAATATTTCAATACGGAGAAAAAAAACTGTTATATTAACAGAAGTTATCTGCTAAAATAAGGACAGCAAATTTTTACATTCTCATCACACGAGAGTGTATTATTTATGTTATATTTACAGAAATGTCTGTTAAACTTACGGATGTTTACTAAATTTAACAGATATGTCTACAGAATTAACAGAAATGTCTGTTAGGTTAACATTTTTTAAGTAAAATTTGAATTCCATGAGTCTAACAGACATTTCTGTTAATTCTACAGACATATCTGTCAAATTTACTAACCATCTGTTAGTTTAACAAAAATTTCTGTAAACAAAATAGAAAAAAATATAATGCCCTATTAATTTAGCAGTTGACTTCTGTTAATTTAACCGCTTTTTTTCGTGAAACAAGAATCCCTGATTCTGCAATTGTTTTTTTTAATTTTTGCATTGTAAGTATCAGAGGGACCCTATAAGTATTTTACTTAATAATTATTCGAAAAACAGTAAACGAAAACGGACTTCTTACCGGGTTACCGGAATTTTAAGTAATATTACCAAAATTTTGTAAATATCTTTTTTGGAATTTGAGATTCTTGAGTAGTTTTATTATTATTAAGGATTTGGCTTTTAAGAATAACTGAATAAAAGAGGGAAAATAATAAAAATGAAGCTCAAGTAGGAGAGGGTGATAGAATAATTTGTTACTGATGTTGAGATTTCAGGAAATTTCTTTATCTCGATTTTCGGGAAAACCTTCTTGAGATGGGAAAAATTCCCTTTCTTTGTTATTTAGTATGTAAAGGAGACTGTAATTAATGGAATATGCTGTTTTTAAATAAATAAATAAATATATATATATAGTGTTTTTGACGAACGATTTCTTAATTCCTAATCTCTTTATTTCATAACTCTGCTTTTTCTTAACGCTGCTCTCTTTCTTCAATTCTGCTTTTATCCCATCATTGCTGCTTTTTTTATTAACAATAATTTTTTTTAAAACTCTCTTGCTAACTTGAATCGATCATACGAATCTTGATTGCGGAAATATTAATGCAACGACTTTCCAATCTTGCGAGAAAATTTTTTTTGCAGTTTCGCAAAATCGAATCCGACAGTACAATTTCGAAATGCGTATAGAACGTGTTCTGGGGATTTGATTGGAAAAGCGTATAACATTCACGCATTAGCGTTTAACAACTTTCAGGCGCTATAAGTAAAAAATTTGTTTGGGGGACTAAGAACCATTCATAATCGAGAAATGAATTCTCTGAACAGTACCAAAGTCTGGGGCTTAATGTCTCTGTTTAAAATATTTCATCAGACCAGACATTCACATATCTCAAGGAATCATTTCATGAGTTGACAAAATCAATGCAAACAATGATTCCGACACGAAATGCAAATCTCCCAACCTTAAGTTTCCGGCTCTTTAGAGACAACACACTCAAACGAGACAAGAGGGAGAGAAGAAACCATAAAGAGAATCAACCAAACCAACCTCTCACTCTCTCTTCTCCATCTCCGTCCTACTAACAGCAAAAGGGGGGAAAGTGCACCAACATGTTTCGAGGTCGATTTATACCTCTTCATCAGGGTGAAAATGGGGTTATTATATATTGGAACATAAGTAAACAGCTTAAATGAAAATTTAAAAAGGACTCTACAAAAGCTTGATAAGCAAGTGCCTGCTTTTGTTTGTCAAAACATGCTTTGACACATGGTCATGATGTTAATTGGGAGGACGTAAAAATTTTGCATCATGAGAGACATCAGAGAAAGAGAGAATTCACTGAGATGTTGTTTATAAAGAGGGAAGGGAACAAAGCTATTAATTTAAAAAAAGATTTGGTAAAATACAGCAAGGTTTTTGGTAGTTTTATAAAGTTTTTGTAAAAAATTAGGGGAATACTTTTAGGTATTTTTGAATAATGAAAAGAAAGGATTATTAATAGACATTTTTTACTTATGTTCTAATATATAATAACCCCATTTTCACCCTGATGAGGAGGTATAAATCGACCTCGAAACATGTTGGTGCACTTTCCCCTCTTTTGTTGTGAGTAGGACGGAGATGGAGAAGAGAGAGTGAGAGGTTGGTTTGGTTAACTCTCTTTATGGTTTCTTCTCTCCCTCTTGTCTCGTTTGAGTGCCTGTCGTGTCGGATTCATTGTTTGCATTGATTTTGTCAATTCATGAAATGATTCTTTGAGATATGTGAATGTCTGGTCTGATGAAAGTAAAAAATTATTATTAGGAAAAAAAATTCTTAAAAATGTATAATTTTTCCTTGATTTAATATATTTGATAAATTGATACTTTAAAAATACAATATCATACATGAAAAAATAATTATTACAATTTTTTAGTGTTATTGAACTCATTTGAAAGGATAAAGAAAAAAACAAGATATAAAGATATAAAGTTAGCATCATTCCTTGGTTTATACCCGCAACAAAAATATTATTTTGAAACTCGAAATTGTCTAAATAAAAAGTTATTATTCTGAATTTATTTAAAAATTTTTTTATTTCTTCGTTTATACAGAAATTATTTCATGTAACTCTTTTCAAAGCCAATAGACTGAAAATATATACAATACAATATTCAGAAATTATTTATTTGTTCGTTTGTTTAGATAAAATATTATTCTATTATTTAACACCATTTCTCACACAAAAATTGTCGTCTTCTTACTATCATTTCTTAGATCAGTCTAGAAATTTTACGAAAAACAGGGAAAAACAAGAAAAACAAGCTTTTTCAAGTGTTATGGGCTCATGATGAGATGCAAGAATTTCTTATCGTTACCACAGTTTCAGTGAAAGGCATTTTTACCCAATTTTTTTGGCAAAGTCAAATCTTTTCGATTGCAAGATAGTCAATCGAGAGAAACGATAGGCAAATTACACTGAACTGGCTGATAAAAAGTTATTAAAATATTTTATTTGATCAATAATACTGATATAAGGCACTAAAATATTAATTACTTTTGCAACGTAACTTCTTACAGAATTTACATAATATGTTTTACAAGTTTTGAAGCAACAATTTAAACTCATTATTATAAAAACTATATTGTATTAGATTCTTTGTGGCAATTTATTATTAATCGATTAATTTAACGGTTGATAAATTAATCAGATCTTCAGAAAAAGGACAAAATGTCTGGACAAATTTTTAATTAAAGGGATTTTAGGGTATTTTGACAATTATAGGGGAGTTGAGGGAGAAAAGGAGTAAAAAGGGAGAAAAAGGGGAAAAAATAATCTTATTAACATGGACATATTATTCATTTTCGGCCACCTACTTCTCAATTATTGACTTTTTCCAAAATTGAATCGATCCTAATAGAAAATAGTAAGAATAAAGTCCAGGGTAAAAATTATCTCTATGTAACTTGTAAAATTATCTATGTAACTTCAAAGGATACATTTTACCCAAACATCGGTTAAATCTTCTTTTGTTTTTCCATAGCAACACATGTATTTTTATAACGATGTAAATTTTCACGAAACAAATTATCGTTTGAAATTTAAAACAAAACCTCATGAAATATTTCATTGTAAATTTTCAGTACTTATTTTTATTATTTAATTTATGAAACATCTCATTTCTTAGGTACAGTTATAATTTTTTAATAATTAATTAAGATAATTATTAGTTAATTTACTAATTCTACTTTTCCAATTTGCAAAACATCAACCTTTCCAAGATGTGTACGTTGTACTGATCTTTTATATAATATCACACGGAAAAAATTTGTACCTGAAAAAATACCGAACTTTTTGTTTAGAACTCTTGGATACCGAGGCAAGTTTTGTAAACTTTATGAACATTACTGTCAGAGATATTAGTAGACAGATACCTGAAGTTTAGCAGATAAATACTTGACGTTTTCTTAAACTGTAACGGCAAACTTAAAACAAATTCATTGAAGAAAAAGAAACTTTTTGTGGCTTCCTTCAAGCCCACTAGGTAACCATACAATTTTACGCCCTTCAAGCCCACTAGGTTACCATACAATTTTACGCTGAAAATTTGAAACATCGAGAAACCGAACTCGCGACGACAAACCAAGGTACTTATTGTTAGCTTCTTACAAGCCTAGCGCTCGAAACATCGCGGCCAATGTGGCGTATAAAATATTTTAATTTCGTGAAGTACCTATATGTGAAATAATCGTTCATCTATCGCGGCGACTAACATCACCCACATTGCTTTTCCTGAACAATTCAGGAAAACGTACGGATCGAACTGCAAATGTTTCTGAAAAATGCATGAATTCTCCATGAAAAGTTTTGTAAATTATACTGAAATTTTTTCTCCGATACTGATTTTTAAGAATTACTGGAAGTACAGAAATTTCTTCAGAAATTTTCTTAATTTTTACATTCTTATTAGAGAAGGTATTAGATTTATAAAAAATGTGACCCCCCCCCGCTTGACCCCCTGAACCCAAAAAGATGGTTTTCGCGAATGTGTCTGTCTGCCTGTGGGCTGTCTCTGTCTGTCTGTAGATTTTTTTTTGTTAGCACGATAACTTTTGAAAGAATTGACAGATTGGGTTGGCCCTTGGTATACTCTTTTAGTGTCCTAAAATAAAAGTCAAGTTCCTTAGCCAGCCATTTTGAATAAAAATTCAAAAAGTTACAGCATTTTGATACTGATAGAAATGCACTAAAATATAATCGACAAGTCCACGAAACCGTATTTGAAAATTACACACCAAACCATTGGTGTGAATTTTGCTGCACCTCAATTTGAATAATTTAAAACAATTGTTAACTTAATTGTTATTTCATTTGTTTCTAAGTCTCATTTTTGTTGCGACTCAATTTTAGAAGAATTCGGCATTAAAATGAAAATCACCGTTTTAAGTTGCTACCAAAATGTTTTCATGAATTTGTCTTAAATTGCAGTTACGTTAACTGAATTTTCCTTTTTGCATCTTAAATATGGCTGATTCAACGTGATATTTTAATCCAAATTTTTGATTGTCCTGAAAATTTTTTCTCTTGTTCTAGGGCGAAAAAAAATCGACATGTATTTTTTTCATTCTCATCAGAGAAGGCATTAGATTTGTATACAATTTGACCCCTCGCACCGTTTTTGTCAAATGTCCACGTTTTGAAACACCCTGAACTCAAAAAAAATCTGCCCGGCCCCCTTCGGGGGCGCGGGCACATTCTCATCGCGCGCTTCACTCGCAAGTTCAAGCACGCCTAGGGCGCGCGGAGTGGCCGTCGCGCTTCGCGCTCCGTTATCGTTAAACCTCGTGCTTCGCGCTCCGTTATCGTTGAACCACGCGCTGCGCGCGAGGTCCTTATAGCTCACGAAGGTCGCCTCGCTCTCTAGTTTGAGCGCGCTTCCGGGCTCGCGGAATATTCGTCGTTCTTTGCGCAGAGTCAAG
>JBAGKK010025430.1:0-11231 GCA_037177015.1 Euceroptres primus | reverse complement strand
TCTTAGACAGACTTCGATAAGTCTTACCAGTTTCTTGGGGATACCTAAGAAAACAAGAATCCAATACATTCGCGCACATCTAAACTGTATACATATGTATATATATATAGTTTTTACTATATGCAGGAATCGCTGTAAACCATGAGGCTTTTATTTTGGATGATACTATATATTGTGACATTCTCCGCCACCGACACTGCAGCTGACGCAAGGAGCAAAAGGGTCGTCGCATTTCGGAAGGGTAGCACGTTTTTCGTGAGTAACCAGTCATGCTGAGAAAAGCTGCTCGCTTTAGCGAATAAAGCTCATGCATCATTCTAAGCGGTTAAGAGATACCTACTCTACGGCACTAAATTCGATTTTGCGGGTCAAAAATTCGAAATTTCGTTCACAGTTGGTTCAAAACATTTTTTTCTCATGTTTTAATTCCAATCGCACTTTGCACAAAAAATTTACGGGTGAAAATAGAAACAAAGTCGCCAAATTTCACCTAACAAGTGTTGTTGAAAGAAGTAAAAAACAGAGTCTAAATAAGTTTTTGGTTCTTGTTCTCTATTATTTTTATCATATTTTAAATGCATACAAGTAAAAACATGATTTAAAATAATTTTTTCAAATTTAATTGAATCACTTTTTTTCTGTCAGTTTGCATCTAAAATATAATAAAAATAGTAGAGAACAATATCAGGTAACGTATTTAGACTCTATTTTTGCTGTATTACATGTGTAATTTACACCAAATACACGGGTAAAATACGTGTCATTATTTACACCTAATTTTACACGTGACATAACCTAAAATACTAGATATTTTGATTTATAAGTGTCTTACATCTAAAATAGACGTGACTTACACATAAAATAGGGGAAAGTTCCTTAAGACGGCTACTTTCTAACACGGCCCACTCTTAATATTTTTGTATGAAAACATTATATTCATCACTTATGTATTAAGATACATACTCAAAAGAATTCTAGTTATTTTAAAAGTTTTTTTTTACATTGGAAGTACATTAACGAAAACAGAAAGGAAAAATTATTTTTGTATATTAGAGAACGAACTTTTACCTGTTTTAGAAGTTGTCATTTAATACCTTCTAATGATTTTAAAGAGTACGATATATGTTTTTGATAGTTAATTTTGTAAAATTTGCAGTTCTTACTTACGTTTTATTAATTTTTATGCTGTTTAATAAAAATATTTTAAAACTTGTAAAAATGCAAAATTCCTAAGACGGGCCCCGGTTAGGCTAGAAAACTGCTGATAAAAGAGTAATCTGATTTATCTATGAATTACCGATGGTACACCGAAAGTACGTCAGATACACTTGAGCCCCCGTTTCTTTAGCACCGATATACCGCTTCCAGGAATTTTCATCATGAGTGAGGGGTCAAAGGGGACGAGAAAGCTGAGCTCGGAGCTCAGCGGAATTGTGCAAGTACCGTAGTAATAAAGTGCGCAGTAGTGGTGCAGTAGTCTAAGCGGGAAATTCCGTCGGTTCGCATCAGTTCGTTTTCAGTGGTTTGGTTTTGTTATATATAATAATTCATAAATGATAACTAAATAAAATGTAACAGTTTACTGTTAAGTTTTATAAACGTTAAATTAAACTTATATTTAAAAAATATTTTTCACTCGTGACAAAAATCAAACAGAAATAGTTCACACGGCCCTGACTTGTTTACGTTGAGAGAGCTTCAATTTTATTCGAAGACCATTCAGGCAACCCCTGAAACCAGCACTAAACCGAAGTTTCAGAATATTTGAATTTTTTGCCAATATTTAGTACGTTTTCTAACCTCTTTATTGCTTTTTGGTCATGAACAAGAAATTTTTTAAAATATGTTGTTTATTCACTTTATATCAGTAAATTATTGATCTACGATGAATAACATTTGTTATTTTACAACTTTTTATAAATATACAGTTCATGATCTTTGTTAATACACTGAAAGCTGTCTTTAAGGCCGGTTTCGGGGGTTGCCTCAATGGCCTTGGCCTAAATCGAGCGGTCTCTAAACGTAAACAAATCAGAGTCGTATGAACTATTTCTGTTTGATTTTTGTCATGAGTGAAAAATATTTTTTAAATATAAGTTTAATTTAACGTTTACTTTACTGTTAAGTTTGATTAATTATTTATGAATTATCACACATAACGCATGACCAAAACACTGAAAACGAACTGATGCGGACCAACGCTTAGACTACTACGTCACTACTGCGCACTTTGTTGCTACGCTACTTGCGCAACACCGCTGAGCTCCGAGCTCAGCTTTCCTCGTCCCGTTGGACGCCTCGCCGTCAAAGTAACACACACTCACCAATAAACTAATTCCTGGAAGACCTATCCGGAGCGGCCTTCAACTGCGATTTCAGTGTACTTGCTTTCTGTTAGACCTTATTTAACGCTTATTTTACGTTTTATAATGAATTTTACATGAATAATATGTCATAAATGTACAGAATATATTTAAAAAATACGCTACGAAAAAAATTTACCAATATCTAGTGTTTAATTACATAGCTTTTTTGATTTTTAAAAGGGACCCGTCTTAGGATATCGGGTTGTCTAAGACGGGAAAAATGCATAATTTTTAAGCATCGAAATTTATTGCCTTTTAAACATGTTTTGAACTTTTAAGCATTTGAAGTTTGTAAAGCAAACATGAAACTATGATTTCAGTAATCGCTTTTGCCTTCGAAGTTCTTTAAAATCGAAAATTTTCAGAAAATATGGAAGAAGCCCGCCTTAGGCAACTTCCCCCTATACGTGATTTACAACATAAAAACACGTTGTTAAAAATTGCAGTTAAAATTAATTTCAAGTTCAAGCCTATAAAAGGAATTTAATTTTACGGGCATCATTTACGTAAACAGAAATATTTTATTAATTTTCTGGTTACATTTCAAACAAATAATTTCAGTAGCAATGGAGCAATTATTTTTTAAAAATATAACCAGAAAGTTAATAAAATATTTCTGTTTGCGTGCATTACGTCCATAAAATTAAAACATCAATACTTTTGATGATGTTCTTTTTAATTAACTTCCTTTTATAGGCTCAAATTAGGAATTGATTTTAACTTCGATTTTTAACAGCGTTTACTTTTGGTTATATCATGTGTACTTTAGGTGTAAGACACAAGTAAATCACGTGTATTGTATGAGTGAATCGCGTGTAAAATTAGACGTAAATCACGTGTAAAATTTGGTGAAATGCATGTGTTTAATGCGGACAAATGACACATGTTTTACACCATGTGTTCCTTGAGTAATTTTTTCAAATTTGATTAAATCACGTTTTTTTTTGTTAATTTGCATCTAAAATATGAGAAAAGTAATAAAGATTAAGACCAATAAACATTACATAAACATTTTTAACTAACATGGTGATATTTAACGATTTTCAAATGTTAAAGGATAATTGACTATGACTAGAGAACAAATTAAATACATATGTTATTATGCATTATCACTCAATACGGGGATCACAGTGGTTCATTAGTTCAATTTTAAGGAAAATGGGAGATCTTTTTCGATAAAGGGATTGTTTTTTAAAAAGGGGAAAGTTTTTTTCTTTTAAAAATACTAAAAAAATTGCAGTTTTTCAGAATCTTAAAAAATCCTCAAAAATCTTATATTCCTGTCTAGAATTTCATAAAATACATTTCAAGTTTCTGAACTTTCAGAATCTTTGGAATTCTCTAGAATTTTCCAAGCAATTTTCAAAAATCTTTCATGACTTCTGGACCTTTGGAAAAGCTTTTAGAATCCTTTAGAATATTTTTAATTTTCCATTAATTTCCCTTAATTTTAAATTTCCATTAATAACTTGTAGATTCATTAAATCTTTTGAAATCCCACAAAATCATCAATAATCTAGATTTTTGAGTGTTTTAAAATTTTCCAGAGATTTCCAGTTTCTTCCAAGATATTCCATAAACTTTTAAAATCTTCTAGTCTCTTCTAGACATTTTTTATAACTTTCAAAAAGTCTACAGAATTTTAGGAAGATTCTAAAAACAGTCTAGAAGATTCGTCAAGATTATTGGAGTTTTTTGTAAACTTAACAGGGATCTAAAGGATTTTGTAGAATTCTGAAAACTTTAATGGAGTTCAAAATATTCTTGAGGATTCTAGATGATTCTAGAAGAGCATGGAAAGGTTCAGAAGATTTTTGACGATTTTAGAAGATTCTGGAACGTTCTAATATATTTTGTAGAATATTATAAATTTTTGGGATACTCTTTAAGATTTTATAAGATTATTATATAAGAATCCATGTTTAACTTAATTACTGAAAGTATCAGAATATTGTTATTCATTTTTTTTTATTGATTTAAGTCTAAAGTAAAGAGTGTTTTTAATTAAACTAAATTTCTTGGTACTTAAAAAATTATTTATTTGACACTACTACATCAAAAAAATTAATAATTTAATCAAACTTTAAGTCACTTAAATCAACTTTTCTGAAGAAACGTCTGTTGATACAACTAAATTCACTAAAAAACGAATTACTTTCGTCAACTCCAAAAAATCATTCTCTAAACGTCCCTAAAAAATAAAATACGTTTTCAAAAATAAGCACATCGTCTTACGTGAGCACTAACCTGTTCACGATTTCGTTGGGTTTTATTTCGAATTCCAAGCAATCCTGATATTGCCGATATGGAAAATTTCTTAGTATTATTCGATCTGGAATGATAAAGGAATATCACTTTTACAGTATACGATAATGGTTAGAGTTTCAGTTCGACGATCAGAGACTCATGTAAACAGAATAATAAAAAAGCGTAAAGAAGACTTGCAGTATAATAATATAAAACGCACGTACATGTGATCGTAGGAGAAACACTCAGAAAATTTTTTGACTGAATCAATACAATTTTTGTTGTTTATATGGACATCATCAATGTTTATATATACATTCATCCAAAATTCTTGGCCAATGTTTGGTCAATGTCGCTTAAAATTTTTATAGATTTCACGATTTATGAATAATTTGTTAAATTCAACCAAAACATTTGGTTAAATAAACAAAATATTTTTAAAAATTAGGAAATCGATTCGAGGGGATTATTGGATTTTTCTTATTTACCAGATTGCCAGATTCCAAGAGATTGCAAGATTGCAGGGATGCAAGATTGAGAAAAACTGTATAAGATTACAAAAGATTGCATGAGATTTCATGAGATTGAAAAAGATTGCAAAATTGCCAAAGATTACTAAATATTGCATGACATTGCCAAAGATTGCATGAGATTGCACCAAACTGAATGAAACTGCACGAGACTGCACGAAATTTCCAGAGATTGCTTGAGATTGCACAAGATTGCAAGAGATTGTAAAATTGACAAAGATTGCTAAAGATTAAATGAGATTGCCAAAGATTGCATGCGAGTTTACGAGATTGCATCAGATTGAAAGAGATTGCCAAAGATTGCTTGAGATTGCACGAGATTGCACATTGATTGCAGAAAATTGCATGAAATTGAAAGAGATTGCAAGATTGTTAAAGCTTGCAATGAGGCAAAAGATTTTAAAGAAGTTAATCAACATATTTTCATGAAAATAAGTTAAAAATGAAATTGTATTGGCTCTTCGCCGTTTAATTTAGTATACAAAAGAAGCTTCTAGCTGCTGAACATCTTGCGAGAACTGAAACTGCTCAATAATTTTGAAAAATGGGAGAAAAAGTGGAAAAACATGAGTATTTTGAAAATTCTTCCTATCCAATTCATCCAAAGTCCCAAGTACACTCCTGACAGAAAGTTTGGGTACATTGATAGTTTTCAAAAATTTTAAACGAATGTGATATCTACTTAATGCAACTTCTTAACAATTTTTTACGATATTTACAACTCCTATTTGAATTGTTTTTTATCACTACGTAAGAAAATATCTATAAAAACAAAGTTTTTTGACAGTTTCTTAAATTACCAATATCTCCGAAATTATTTCTCATTTTTTAAGTTCCTAGGGCTTATTTTAAAGGAGAAATCCTGCACTTTGTACTGAAATCATCTACAGATTTGTTGGTGCACTCTAATAGATTTGGCAAAGGGTTAAACGTGACAAAAAATAATCTGAAAATTTTGAGGAACGGTTTTATTATTTAAAATTATTTTTTTACAACACCCACCTCTAAAGTTGCACTTTATGTGCTCCTAAATAATGTGTAAAGTAGCTCTTTAAAGCACAGTGACGTCACTGTATATAAAGTATTCACATTATGCAGGGTGACGTCACAGGTGTGTGTAAAGTAGGTACATTATGCACGGGTGACAATTTTACACATTCTTTGCGAATTGCTGAGTTCAGTCACAACCAGAGTTAAGTAAATAATTTACCTCAGGTAAATTACATGGTTTATTACACTAATTTACTATATATTTTATTTACTTAGTTGATTTATGTGATGTAAACTGAATGCAACATAACCTATAACTTTTTTATAGATTTCGGAGCAGGCGTTCAGTGCTTCCAACGAGCGCCGTTTATAGATACGGTTAGGTGACACATTTTTTCTTGTAATTCTAGTCACTGATTCGGCTATTTTGAGCTAATATTAGTTCGCATTAACCAATTGAGCATTTTATCATTACTTCACGCTCGGTCAGTAAAGCCGAAATCTATGAGGCTTTATCAACTGGTGGAGTGCAAAGTTGGTGTAACTGCGTGCAACCTGAACTCAATTTCGGTGCACATATGAGCAGTATAGTTCACTAAACGCTCGTTTGGAGCAGTAGGGTAGGAAGCATAAAGCCATAACCTCTTAAGTTGACCAGCTGTTTCTATAAGTGACAGGTCTGTTAAATATTAGGAGCTAGTTTTTCATTATATCGAAAAAAAAAGATGAATTCTGATGATAAAGAACCCGAATTTACGAGTGACCAACAGTGCACTCCACTAGAAATTGTAAACGAAGCAATAACTGTGTCGGAAAATTTGTTACCAGACAAGTCGAAGAAACTTTACATTTCCGTTTACGATCGATTTATGGAATGGAAACAAGAAAAGAAAGCGTCATCACTATCTGAAAATGCATTGATGGCTTATTTCAATGCACTCTCCAAAACAATAAAACCTACTTCCCTTTAGTCTACGTACTCTATGTTAAAGAGTACATTGAGAAATAAGCACAATGTTAACATTGAGACTTATTCGAAGTCATGTGCTTTTCTCAAAAATCAATCGAAAGGATATAAACCTAAAAAATCTAAGATTTTATTCTCTGAAGATATTCAAAAATTTCTGAACGAAGCTCCAGACACACAGTATTTGGCAACAAAGGTAAATATCCTAAATTTTTCATTTGAATAGTCCAAACTTTTGTTATAAAATTATCATCCATTTCTAAAATACCTTATAAAATCTTTACAACTTTATAATAATTTAGAATCTGAAGACTATCATAATTAATAATCTTTCAAATATTGTTTATAACCTTAAAAAATTTTGACTTAGAAAGAAAAATTCTTTTTAGGCCATGTGGAACTATATTAAGTGCTTTATAGTTCTAATTATGATTTTTTAACCTAAAAATGATATTTCACCGAATATGACGACATTATCTCAACATTGATAGTAGGAATTTTACAAAAATTTTGGCCAGAGTTTGTTTTATATTATTTATAGGCTGCTTTGGTTCTCGGAGTAACTGGTGCGTGCAGGAGAGAAGAATTGTACAACATGACTATAAATGACGTCAAAAATTTAAAAGACATGTTGTTAATCACAACACCTAAAACGAAAAACTTCGTTACACGATCCTTTACAGTCATTGGAGATTTTTACTTAATTGCTAAGAAATACTTCGATCTACGACCAAAAGACGCTGACTCCAATCATCTCTTTCTGAATTACCAGAATGGTAAATGCACCAAACAGATAATTGGAATTAATAAATTCGGTGCTATGCCGAGGCAGATAGCCCAATATTTAGGGCTGCCAAATGATGACGCATACACAGGGCATAGCTTTCGAAGAAGTTCAGCCTCTTTACTTGCTGATTCCGGTGCGAATATCACTACCCTAAAACGCCATGGAGGATGGAAGTCCACTGCTGTTGCCGAAATCTACATTGATGAGTCCATCAACAATAAAAAAGCTGTGGGCAACTTAATCACAAAATCAATTGTTTTGAACTCAGCTACCTCCGGTGAATATTCTTGTGACAAATCAGCGCCTATGAATGTCGATCAAATCGACACTTCCGGTGGGAATGTAAACTGCTCCATTTCCGAGGAGACAAACAACACATCACAAAATACACAGGTTTACATTTAAGTATCAATATCTTCAAAAACCAGTAATTACTCATTACTCCTCTGCATTAAAAGATGAAGTAAAAGTTTTAACTTTCTTATTAACAAAAATAATGATTGAGTTTGAATTATTTTTTTCTTAATTATGATTTAATTATAATGCAACTTTCTCGATTTGGTGTTGCAAAAAATAGTGTATGAGACACGTGCGTACACAGGTAATTATTACGAGTGTGATTGCAGCATTTTCCTACGACTGGAAGCACTCGTCTACGCTTTTGCACTCACTTCGCTCGTGCACAAGCTTTCGACTTGTGCTTCCAGGCTGCGGCTCATGTTGCAAACTTCACACTCGTAATAATCACCTGTTTTACGCACTTGTATCATAAATAACTATTAAAAATCAAAACTTGGGTGATTTGATAATAAATTCTGGAAAAATGATAGAATCTCCAATTATTAAATTTTATTACCTTTTATTAGGACAGTAACCATTCTTCAAAATTTTCAGGTTATTTTTTGTCACATTTAATCCTTTGGCAAATCTATAAAAGTGCATCAATTATTCTATAGATGATTTCAGTAGAAAGTGCAGGATTTTCCTTTTAAAATGAGCCCTAGAAACTTAAAAAATATGAAATATTTTTGGAGATATTGGTAATTTAAGAAATTGGCAAAAAACCTTGTTTTTTAAAGATATTTTCTTATAGAGTGATCGAAAACAATTTAAATAGGGGTCATTCGACGCAGATTTAAATACGTTTTAAAGAAATATCGTTAAAAATTGTTAAGAAGTTGTACCTAAGATATCACATTCGTTTGAAATTTTTGATAAATATCAATGTATCCATACTTTCTGTCGGGAGTGTACCTTTACAAGAATTAAAGTAATCGAGAGTGACCCGAACTGGATAGGTTCTCGACCAGAATAATACGTAAAAATGACTCAATATTTGAATTAAACGAACTGGAGTAATTTTTTATAAGTGAAATTATCAAAAAGAGATTTTGTTACGATACGGTTTACCACTTATTTGCCGTTTTTAAATAAAAAAATTAAAAAATGTGTTTTCGACATGAAGACATAACTTTTCACCTCTGTTAATTTCATTTTTACTGCCGTAGGATTTTTTTACAACTGTTTCTCTTGTCCGTTGTTTTCACGGAAAATTTGGCTTTAAAACTTTCCACAGAAGCAGACTTGTAATTATCATAAACACCCGTAATTAAGATGTTTTTATTGGTAGTGTCATTTTCCCCGATCTGGATAATTCATGAAAAAAACACTCAAAAGTTTTTCAAATGACCCGCGCATTTTGCCAACATAAAAGAACAGGCTATTTTAATAGTTTTTTTCAAAATTTGAAGTTGGCAGAAGTGGCTGTCATCATTTAACAGTAAATACGATAGAGATAATAGCTGGTGTATTTTTTACAATATATTTAAAAATATTACTTTTATCAAGACAAAAACATTTAAAAGTAACAGTGCTGAAATGCTATTCGATGAGATCAAGTATCTGATAATAGGTAATATCTGATATAATCATCGTTACGTTATTGATATTGTTTAAAGAAATATTTTATCTTCAATTTGGTACCTAGTTCTTTTATTTTTTGTGTAAAATTTTGAATTATTATAAAGTCAAAACTTTTTTTATCCAGATCGAGTCACTCTCCCTTACATAAAATTTGCTGCAAAACTTAAATATAAAAGAATGTTCTATCTGCAAAAGTTTTGGAGTTATAGCCTAGAAAAATCGTTTTTAAGTGAATAGTTTTTTTTTTAATTTTAGTTTTTGGACACTAAATTCTTCTCTATGCATGACTGGTGAAAGTTGCCAGTAAATAAATATAAGTAGACTCAATTTGGAGTAAATCTAAAAAAAATCAGTGCTCTAGCTCTAATAGGACCGAAATTTCTGGCTTTCTGAAAATGGCTCTTTTTTATTGAATTTTGTTAAACATCATTTTTTTAATTTCTCGTTTTCTGGACAAAATATAAAGTCCCTAAGAATCATTTGCACTACGCGATTAGGCTGCAACGTGCATTGTGTGAATATAATAGCCGTTACTCATTTTAAAAGTTAATCATAATTATTTTCATAATCTAATCTAATAAAAGCTTTTATTTCACAATTAAGTTAGTTGGCTTATTATTTCCTCTAAATATACGATATAAAATATTACAAGAGCATTTTTCCAAGTTTCGTTCTCCAGAAACGAGAAATTAAAAAAAAGATGTTTAACAAAATTCAATAAAAAAGGTTCATTTTCCGAAGGCCATAATTTCGGTCCTATTAGAGCTAGAGGATTCATTTTTTTTAGATTTACTCGAAACTGAGTCTACTTTAATTTTTTTACTGGCAACTTTCATCAGCCATGCATAGGAAAGAAGTTATTGCCCAAAAACTAAAATTGTTAATTAAAGAAAAAAATTATTCACTCAAGAAACGACTTTCGCAGGCTATAACTCCGAAACTTTTAGAGATAGAACATTCATTTATATTTTAATTTTGCAGAAAATTTTATGTACTTTAATTCTTGTAGGGGTACTTGGGACTTCGGATGGATTTGAAAGGAACAATTTCCAAAAAACTCATGTTTATGTACTTTTTCTCCCATTTTTCAGAATTATTATTGAACGGTTTCAGTTTTCACAAGATGTTCAGCAGCTAGAACCTTTTTTTGTATGCTAAACTAAACGGTGTAAGCCAATACAATTTCATTTTTACCTTATTTTCATGAAAATATGTTGATTAACATCTTTAAAAAAATAAAAAATTAAATGTTCTCAAAAACGGCCTCAGTGATTTTTTTCTTTTTGGGCTCAAAATGATTGTGAGACATCACAGAAGTGTAATCAAAATAAAACCGGGAGGTACCCCGTGTAAAAATATTTCGTCTTGGATTTCGTCTTAATGACGGGCAATTAAGACATGGCCAAGACTTGTTGAAGACG
>JBAGKK010025419.1:0-11232 GCA_037177015.1 Euceroptres primus | reverse complement strand
ATGTAAAGAAAAGTATATAATTTAATGTTTAAGATAGAGAAACAATGCTGATGTGTAGAATTTTGCAAAATCTGGGGAAATTTTCAGGGTGTTCAGCGGACCGGGAAATCGGGAAAAACCCAGGAATTTATTTTCACCGGGGGAAAAACCGGGAAAACCCCGGGAATTTCATTTCAGATCAGGAATTTTTTATTTTAATGGTAAAATCTAATTATTTTCACTTTATTTACGGCTATTTGAAAAATATAAAAAATAAATTTCTAAAATAAAAATAAACAATAACTTTTATTTTTGAAAAAATGTAAAGAAAAGTATATGATTTCTTTTATTTTTGCAAAAATGTAAAGAAAAGTATATAATTTCTTTTATTTTTGCAAAAATGTAAAGAAAAGTATATAATTTCTTTTATTTTTTCAAGAATGTAAAGAAAAGTATATAATTTCTTTTATTTTTGCAAAAATGTAAAGAAAAGTATATAATTTCTTTTATTTTTGCAAAAATGTAAAGAAAAATATATAATTTCTTTTATTTTTGCAAAAATGTAAAGAAAAGTATATAATTTCTTTTATTGTTGCAAAAATGTAAAGAAAAATATATAATTTCTTTTATTTTTGCAAAAATGTAAAGAAAAATATATAATTTCTTTTATTTTTGCAAAAATGTAAAGAAAAGTATATAATTTAATGTTTAAGATAGGGAAAAAATGCTAATGTGTCTGATGCGTAAGAAATTATAAGCTTTCTAGGATAATATATACGTCTATATCCATATTCTTTAGTTTCGACCTTTTGTCAATTTTAATATGTATTTTTTTCGTATGAAAGATATAATTAAGAAAAAATCTCTTAGTATTGGTAAAGTCTGAAACGTTGCCTATCAATACTATAAAATATGGTTTTATTAATTGGATCTTTCCCATGAAGAAAATACTTATAATATATACGTTATTGCAAATAAAAAATATAAAATTGGTCAGGAAAAAACCGGGAAAAACCCGGGAATTTCAAGTGGCCTGATCGCTAGACATCCTGATTGTTCCAACTAATAAATTAATAGATGCATATGGTACAAGCCAAAGAAGTTGGTCCAACTAATCATTTTTTCAGCATATCTGCTGCCTGCTAGAGATTGACAAAAGTTGAAAAAGTAACCATTTTTTTTCAAAAAAGTGACTAAAAGTGACCAACCAATTTTCGGTTACAGTACTATTTTCTTAACACAAATCAAATATTAAGCTCTTTCATCAATGAATAACACTAAAACTAAGTTTAAGAAGTGATCAATAGGGTGGATCTAAAAACACAAAATTTGGAAATTGAAAACGCTTTAGCATTGGGAATTTTTCTTTTGGGTCCTTCATAACTTGTGTAAAATTTAAAATGACTCGATTAATACCCCGAGGTTGGTCGGAGCCGAAATAAGTTTAAAAAATTTGATCTTCTCAAATTTAAAAAAAATCGCTAATGTCACTTTTTTTCGAAATCCACTTAATAATCCCAATTTTCATCAATTTTTCTGAGTTGTTAATTTGACTTTATATAGGAGAAAATCTCATTCTTATTGACTCCTTAAAATAAAGAAAAGTTCTAAAGCTCTGCTAATTATAATAAAATTTTTTTGAACGTCCAGAAACTTTCTGGCACTCAAAATCTACCTAAAAAAAAATTGAGAAAACTTCAACATTTAAAATTGCAATATCTTAAATCAGGATCAGATTATAGTCATTTCAAGTGTTGAAATCTTCCCAATTTTTTTCTTTTTTGAATGCCAGAAAGTTTCTGGAGGCTCAAAACAATTTTATTCAAATTTGCAGAGCTTCTAGAACTTTTTTTCATTTTAAGGGATCCACAAGAATGGAATTCTCTCCTGTATAAAGTAAAATTAGAAATTCAGCAAAATTTATCAAAATTGGGCATGTTAAGTGGATTTCTAAAAAAAAGGAACATTAGCGATTTTTTCAAAACTCTGAGAAAAGCGAATTTTTTAAACTGATTTCGGCTCCACTCAATCTCACACTCAAAAAAATGTCTGGTTAAATTAACCAGAATTCTGGTTAATTATGCCCTTACTCTTTTTTCTGGTTAAAGTAATCAGAATTCTGATTGTTTTAATCAGAATCTCTGGTTAGTTTTACCAGAATTCTGGTTAGTTTAACCAGAATTCTGGTTACTCTAACCAGAAAAAATAGTAAGGGCATATTTAACCAGAATTCTGGTTAATTTAACCAGACAGTTTTTGAGTGCAGGATAATAATCGATTAATTTCAAATTTTGAACATGTTATGAGGGACCAAATAGGAAACTTTTGAGTGCTAAGGCGTTTTCAATTTCCAAAAGTTCTGTTTTTCGATCTACTTAATGATCAAATATAATTTAGGCATTTTAATACATTATAAGATCACAGCGGTTCAGTAGGTAGTTTAAATTTAGAATAAAATTCTCGACTGAAGAGATTTTAGGGGATTTTGAGAATAATACGGGAAAAATAGGTAAAAGAAGGGAATGTGGGACTAACTGTGATCAGTTACGTAGTCTCATTCGAATTATAAACCTTTAGAATGTAACAAACAGAGTCACATTTCAGCATGGCAATAAATTTCATCGGAAAACGAAATTTAAAAAAAAAATTCTATTTTCAACAAAAAAAGTGAGAAAAGTGACTAAAATTTTTTGAAAAGTGGTATAAGTGAACAAATTCAGAAAAAGTGACTAAAAGTGATCTCTTGTAAAAAAAAGTAACCAAAAGTGAAAAAAGTGACTCGCTTGCTATTAGAAGAACTCCTAACTATTGTATTTAGTCAAAAATAGGCCTTTAAAATAATTGAAAAATCTTGACCCCCTGAACCAAAGGGTTCTATCTCTGTTTTTGACAAATTTTCAGAAGAGGCTATTGAAAATTGGGTAGTTTATACATAATAACGGTAACTGATAAAGAGAAGAAATTTTTCTTATCTGTTTCTGACAAGAGTAATTAAAATAATTATAAAGAATTTCTGTAGGATCGCTAAAACCTCTAGGAAATAAATGATTGAATTTTAAGATCGAACTTTGAGGCTCAAAAATATAACACCTGGTATGGAAATAGGACCTTGAGGCTCTATAAGATAAGGCTGAGGTTGGTTGTTTCTTCATTTGTTTTGCGTAAAACGCATCTTTGTGTGGGTTAAAATCTCGTTTTTCACAAATTTTCTCTATTATATTTTATATAGGGTAATCGGTACAATAATTAGCCTCCTCAAACAATGATTGGCCACCTCCAAACTGTGCATTGATTCAGAAATACAGGCAAATAAGACTACTAATTAATAGCACAGAGTGTACCGATAACAATATTGAATTATTTATTAGTAATTTTATTCGAAAATATTTTTTTATTAAGTATAGTTTAAGGAAAAGACCAATCATTGGGGGGAAAGCCAACAATTGTACCGATTACCCTATAAAAATTTTACACATTTAGTGACCGACTTTAATATTAAGATTAATATTGCATGTAAAAGAGATGTTTACCTATAAAAGTTTTACACATTTAGAGACCGACTTTAATATTAAGATTAATACTGCATATAAAGGAGATGTTCAACTATCTATTAGTGTCAAAAACTCATTTTCGACAAAAAAGTGAGATAGAACCCTGTGGTTTTGAAGTCACGAAATGTTAATTAAATTATATTTTCCATAAATTTAATCTTGACCCTCCAGGATCTTCAGCGTTGCGTTACAACTCGAGATATGGTCAAAGTGACACAACCTCAGCGACTCGAGGTCAAGGCCAATTTGGTACTTTGACGCGAAGACACCGACCTTCGTTAGATTATGCATCAGACACTGAGGCTACGTGCTCCAGTTCACCTCGATCAGCCTACTACTACTACAGGCATAATCTGAACAACCCTTCTCAAAGTAGTGCCGTTTCACACTTGGCAACCCTTTCTAGGTCTCAAATTGGCCAAGGTTCTACGGGTAAGTCCCGTCTCTAAAACAGAGGTCATGTCAGATTCAAATCTATTAGCCGAGAACATAGAAGACAGTCGCATGAAAACGTGATAGAAGTCTTCTACGGCAACGTCTCTGTCGCTCAAAAATGGACAAATCCGAGGCTTACCATCAACTTTCGGTTTCAAATTACTTTTTTCAGTTTGAAATTATTCTAATATTCATTTCAGTTTCCAGTAAATACAATGTTGGTTTCCTCTCTAATTTCTGATCGGAAAATTCAAACAAATAAAAGTACATCTTTGACTGCTTAATAGATGCACGTACTCAACACTTTTTGACAAATGTTAGGAAATTAGTTAGGATAAATGACTTAGATTAAAAGAATTAGGATAAGTGTTGATGATTAGTTCTTTCAAACACAAAAAAGCAGTCAATGATGAGTATACAGTAATGATGATACAGTAACATTTACTCTAGAGGGAAAATTGTTTCGATTGTTAAAGCTTTTGTGATTTTTTCGAGGATTTTTTATTTGATATTTATTATCTTGTTTGGTATTGATTTGGGTTGAATTGGTAAAAGAATTTTAAGTAGGAATTGGTTTTGACGTTATTTTAGGTTTAAGAACAAACTCATTGCCTCGGAGCGGCAGAACGTTGCCGCAGCAACCAGGACTTAGATCTGGTCTTAGCACTGTTACTTCAGGTCTCATTGACCAGGAAGATAGTGATGGGGCTTTGTCCGCTCCCGAGTTTCCATCCATTAGACGAGACAGAGGTAAGAAAAAGTGTGTCACCTATTTTCCGACCATCCGATGCACAACCTTCCACAGAATTCCATTGTAAATTATTCATTTTCTAATCAATTGGTTATTCCTTAATAAATTATCAATTCAATCGCTCATTATCCCCTCTATCAATTTTCATCCCAGGAAACCATTATGCAACACGGGACTTTACACAATAGTTGTTTTCTGCATCCCTAGTATCGTAGATTTGAATAAATCCGTTTGAAAATAGGTTGATGTAGTTTCCTATTAGCACTGGTTTTCCATAGAAAGTAAGTTGTTATCAGAAAATAAGACACCCGAAGTAATTGTCTAGAAATTGTCCGAAATAATTGTCTAGCAAAATACTGATTATGGTAAACTTTGTAACATCTGGTATAGATATAATGAAACTTAGATACTAAAAATACCCAGATTGTTGAATAAGACAAAAATTCTCAAGTTTCCCTTTTAAACTTCATGTGTAGGAAGAAACATGAAAGTTTTTGTCAGCACCTCAAACTCAAAATGTGTTACTAGACTTCAAATCTAAAGAAATCTTGTAACAATCGCAGGAAGAATACCATCATCACCGAGCGTTTTTACATCGGACGAATACCGAGCATGGTTGAGTCGAACACCCAGTACTAGCGCCTTGTACGAGCAGATTAGAGCAACAACGAATAGGCCACCACGTTATACATATAGTGCAGAAAATATTCACGCAGCAGCGAATCAAGTACGATTTAGCAAATTGTAATGATTACAATTAGATTATTAAACAATTATAACAATACCACTTAATCATCACAGGCTGAGTATGGAGGATATGGAAGCTATAGACCTCTATCGAGTACTTTGGACAGATTATCAACGAGGTCAGCCTCAGCGCAACAAGTGAATCTAGCAAATCTAAGGGCCTCAACAGCTATCAGCTCCTCTTCTCATCGAACTGCAGGAAATCCAAGGCCATCTTCTGTTGCTTCCAACGTTCGGTCTTCTCTAAGTCAAAAACCATCTCTTAGCAGCTCTGTTAGTCAAAGGGCAACTTCGGTGAGGAGGATTAGGAATCTTTTAGAACTAGAATCTGCCAGAAGCATACCTACTCCCACACCAGCTAGAACTCAGGATCAAAGACTGCTAGACATTAATCCTGCAGGTAAGGGGTTTTGCTTCATGAAATGTTCTCTAACATTAATTGTTGATGAACTCACTTCTTTACTATTTTTATTTTTTACTTTTATTATTTCCTTATTCCAGAATTCCTCAAGTATAAGATAGAAAAACCTCCAACGGTGGGTACTCCAAGTTCCACCAGCTCGCTCTTGAGCTCTCTTGGAGATACCGGTGGTGATCTTTCTAGTGGAGTAAATGGGTTGCTCTGGGTCCACCTGCTGGCAGGTCGTGGTCTTCGGTCGACAACTTCATCTTCTGCAGCGACGACGCCTTCCACTCCATCAGGTCAGCCAAGTTTAGGTACGTCCGTGAATGTTGAACATTCACGGCTGGAGGCATGTCCCCCCTGAATATTAACAAAATTCACCCAAATTGGTTCTACACCTAAACACCATCAGGATGTACTCTGCACCTCAAGAAAATTCATTCTAAGTCTGAATGCTAATGAAGTGTCTTCTTCATCTCCTGCAATGTATTTATCGCACCATGACCTTCACTCGAAATTAGATTCTTGGTTCGAGTGGCACTAAATAAGCAGCACTTTTCCCTTCAGCACTCAAAAACTCTAAATACTTCTAAAGAAAACTAAATCCTAATAAGAAAACTAAATCCTAATAAGAAAACTAAATCCTAATAAGAAAACTAAATCCTAATAAGAAAACTAAATCCTAATAAGAAAACTAATCCTAATAAGAAAACTAAATCCTAATAAGAAAACAAAACTAAATCCTTAAATTGATGATTAAACTTTTATCCATAGGTACCTGTGCACTGAGGGATTTATACTGTGTTCTCGAGTGCGATAGAGTTCACAAAGCTAGGACAGTTGTTCGTACCGGTGACTTAATGTTCGACTGGGACGAGACATTCGAATTAGACTTGGTAGGGAATCGACAACTGGACTTGCTCGTTTATTCCTGGGATCCGCAGCATAGGCACAAACTTTGTTACAAAGGATCTGTACACCTGATTAGCCTTCTGAAGGAATCTCCACTGCATCAACTAGCTTTGAAAGTCGAACCACGTGGAACGATTTACCTTAGATTAAGATACACTGATGCACATCAAACATTTAGGCGCCGAGGATTGCCTGTTATATCTCTAGCTACAAGGGTTGCACCTCTTTTTGGAGTCGATCTAGATACTGTCGTAAGTGATAGATCTGTATCTGTTAACTAATGGATTTTAAGAATGACTTCTAAGATTCTTGATTGAATTTAGGTTACTCGAGAGAGCAAGACTGGAGGCGTGCCAGGGGGAGTTTCGACTGCATTGGCGATGAGTGCTGCTCCTAATATTCCTATCATCGTTTGGCGCTGTGTAGAGGAGGTGGAAAGAAGAGGACTTGATATAATTGGTAAGATTTTATAAGGAAAAAAATTTCGTAGAATTTTTCTACACCGATAACATTAGCTAACAATATTACCTAGTCAACTTAATGTGCTATTGGAAAGAAGCTAACTTAACAGTCGATTTCTCATTATTCGTAGGTTTATACAGACTCTGTGGATCAGCATCGAAGAAAAGGATACTGAGAGAGGCATTTGAACGAAATGCCAGGTCGGTTGACCTATCACCAGACAATGTTCCTGACATCAATGTCATCACAGGTAAATTTGAAGGATAAATTGCTAAATTTAATAAATTGCTATAAAGACGCTTGTTAAACCAAAATTTCTTCAGGTGTTCTCAAGGACTATTTGAGAGAACTACCAGAGCCTCTTTTCACGAAGTGCCTCTACCAAATGATGGTGGACGCGCTCGCAGTCTGCCTACCTGATGATCCACAGGGTAATGCCAAACTCATGTTCAGCATCCTCGACTGTCTACCAAAAGTGAATAGGGTAAGCTTCAATAAGCAACATTTTCCTTATCATTTCTATAGATCTGTACATTTCATATTCTATAGAACAGAACTTTATTATGAATACTATGGAAGCCTAATCAATTGAACTTCAATTCCAGTGTACACTAATCTACTTATTGGATCACTTGGCTCTGGTTCTTTCGCAATGTAACAAGATGTCTCCAGCGAGTTTAGCAGTCTGCTTCGGCCCGGTGTTAATGTTGCACTCTGAAGAGAGTGGGCCGCATTTAGACTTCCAACAACCTATAGCTGTGCTGAAGTATCTCCTGGAAATCTGGCCTGTTAAGTCAGGTAATGCTATCGTTCTTAAAAGTTTGAATTTAAGAAAGTACTTCATTCAGATTATGATTTTCTTTATCTGCTTAATGCTTTAAGCTTCTCTGGATTTATATGAATTGCCTTAGCTACTTCGCAATTTTGAATGCAAGCAGTAAGGGCCAAGTAATCAGTAGCTTATTTCACAGACAGTTCGGAAGATTTCTTCAGTCGCTTCAACACTTCCTCGAGTTACGCAAGCAGTCGAGCACAACAACACCAGCAATCAGCCAGTGCATTCACAGCTGCACTCGCAGGTTCAAGCTCACTTGCAGCAACAGGGGCAGGGAACATTGGGGCGAACAGGGCAGCCTTGGCAGCAGCAACCCTCACTTCATCATCAGCCCCCCACTTCAACTCACGCAGTCCTCGTAGCCTCCACTCGTCCTCCACCACCGGTCAAGCCTCGGCAGGTACGATGCTTGTTTTAATGTTGCTTTTGTGATTTTCAAGGTCTTCTTCACTCGCATCTAAGCTTAAATCAGGTGCCGTTTGCAGCGTCGACGAGTAGATAAGAATGGAATTTTAAATATCTTTGATTTGAGGTTACATTTTTCAATGAAGATGTATCTCATTTGGAGAGAATGACAAATTATTTGAGACTTTCTTTAATTTTGGATTTCTAATTTTTACATTTTTCATTCGAGGTTTTTGTTACTCTATCCATCTTGTTCTATTCTCTTGTTTCCTTGTCCTTTGTTTCTTGATCCTCAATAATGTCTTTTGTCCTTCTCAGAGTTCCTAGCACATCTCTTGATGAAATACACCATTGTTCTATCAGATTTAATTCGTCGACGCTTCATTCTCAGAAAACACAAATCGCTTTGGCAAGTGTTGATTGTTGGATGCATTTCAAACTTATTCTAAAGTGTAAGACGAAGGATTTGAGAGAGATTTTACAGGATCTCTTTACATTCTGTTGCACTAAAACCTAAGCTTGAAGCCTGAAACGTAATTGGATAAGTTCAGTTTGTTGAACTTGTAAAGCTGGTGTAACAGGATCACAACGTTTTCTTTGGTGCTTTGTAATTGGATTCTTGAGCGTAGGACGTTTTTGAAAGCATGGTAGATATCGAAGGATAACTATCATCTTCACTGCATAAGTTCCTGCTTTCCGAAGCGCTTCATCATTCAACATGCTCCTATCTTTGCAATCTTCTTTATCAAGTTTCATAAGTCTCTACTAAAGTTCAGCGCTCTTGCGTTTGTGTACTTAATCGTGACGCCTTCATGCATGACTTTTGTATTATTCTACATTTGGGTGATACTAGTACTCTGTTTATAAATATCAGGGGTGGACTGTCTTTTCAAATCTTAAATTGATATGTTATATAAATTGTATTTATTTGAGAATGAAAAATGTTGCAAGTAAGCTCGTAAAAAATTTTACATTTATTTGATAATTTTCTAAACATACTGCAATAAGGAAGGCTTTTTTGTTTCTACAAAAGTAAAAATTATTGTGAAGATTATTCAATTTTCAAAACTAAGATATAATTAGTGATAACACAGGCCCAAAAACAAAAACGTTGCCTGCACTTTTGACCAGACCAACTTTTTCTTACGTATTTTTTGACGCTGAATCCGAATCTGCAGTTCAAAAATAGCCTCCCGCATTATTTTTTGAGATATATGCAAAAAAAGCATTTTTACGGTTTTTAAATAGTTTTTTGGAGTTAAAAAAACGAAGAATGATACGATTAATTTGACCTCAAAATTGAATTTTACGGATCAAAGTACATCGAAAACCATGGTTTGAATATTTTTTCACGAAATTTCGACTCTTAATACCGCTTTGAAAAGTCTAATAGGCCATAAAAAGCTAAAACTCATTGTAAACTTAATTAAACGAGATTAAAATTTACTTCTACAACTTAGAAAGAGTTTATAGGCACTGAAAATACTACCCCGGGGGTTTTCGAGGTCGCTGATCACGAATCTGAGGTCAGATTTGCAATTTAGTGCTCCCAAGGGGTGCTAGAGGGCAGCAAATAGGGCAAAGAGTGACCGCAAAATAGGCTGTTTTTTAGCCTATTTTTTGGACCTCGCTAGCGACCTGGGGAAAAAATATAAAAATATATTCCATGTATCAAATTATTCTTCATTGAAAACCAAAGTGAACATCGGTTTTTGTTTTTTGAAAATTTCAAAAAATTACCCCTATTTAGGTGTTGAGAAGACCCAAAAAAGTTAAAAAATAGAAAATACCACTAACTATAACATCATTTTTCATTGTATTTTTTCTATAAAATAAACCTCACAAAAGTAAAATCACGGATTTATCACCCCTATTATTCACAAGTTTTAAAATTAGACCTAGAGGTGGATTCAAAAAGAATTTTCAGATAAATGTCAAAAATGACAATTTTCAAATTGTCAAAGTCCCCAAAAAAAATTTTATCTGTATTTCGGACTATTGGAATCACATCCGACAACCCTCCTGAGGCACTCCTATTATCCTCAAGTTTTCCAAATGGACCTAGGGGTGGTTTAAAAAAGAATTTCCAGAAAAATGTCAAAAATGACAATTTTCAAAGTATCAAAGTCCCCAAAAAATTTTTATCTACACTTCTGACTATTGGGATCATATCCGACAACCTTCCTGAGGGACCTCTGTTATCCACAAGTTTTGAAATTAAGCCTAAGGGTGGTTTCAAAAAGAATTTCCAGATAAATGTCAAAAATGACAATTTTCAAAGTATCAAAGTTCCTAAAAAAATTTTAATTGCATTTCTGACTATTCAGATCACATTCAGCAACCCTCTTAAGGCACCCCTATTATCCACAAATTTTCAAAATGGACCTGAGGGTGGTTTCAAAAATAACTTCCAAATAATTGTCAAAAATGACAATTTTTAAAATATTGAAGTCCTTAAAAAATTTTTACCTGCATTTCTGGCTATTGGGATCAGTGTTGGGTAGTATCTAGGTACAAATATTTAAGTTACTTAAAAAGATAAGTTACTTGTATCTTTTGTAAAAGTAACTTAGTTACTTTAAAAAAAAGTAACTGTAACTTACCTTAGTTACTATTTTTGCAGTTATTTGTAATTTTAATTTTATAGTAACTTTTGAGTTACTTTTTATTTTTTATATAAGTTCCTTTCAATAACAAATATCAATTTTTGTAATTTTATTTCAAATTAATATATTGTTGTTCACTTGCCAAG
>JBAGKK010025408.1:0-11232 GCA_037177015.1 Euceroptres primus | reverse complement strand
CACCCCCCCCCCCCCCCCCCCCCCCCCCCCCCCCCCCCCCCCCCCCCCCCCCCCCACAACCCCCATCAGAACTCCTAGAACTTTTAACGAAAAATTTCCTACGAAATTACAATTTTCAACATTCTGTAACTTTTGGGATTTTGAATTTTTTTAAATTTCTTTTTTGTAGAACTCTAGAACTCTTTCTACAAGAAAAGATGGCGCAACGAAAAATTGGTTTCCGGAAAGTTGGGGGGGGCAGGTGTTTTTTTTCGAAAATTTTTTGTTCATTGATATTCGCCGGAACTATTTTTGAAAATAGTCAGGAACTCTAGAACTATCCAAAATCTGCTCAGAACTCACGAACAAAATGCAATTTTTCAAAAGTGAGGTGGGGAGCGTGAAGTTAGCCCCGCCAATTAAAAAAATTGATGGTTTGAGCCTTTAAACGACAAAACTAATAACCCTAAAATTAATGTATTGAACCGCTGTGATCTCTGACGTAATAGAATACCTAAATTGTTTTTAATTACTTCTTAAACTTATTTTTAGTGTTATTCATTGATGAAACAACATATTATTTGATTTGCTTTAAGAAAATAGAACTATAACCGAAAATTGGTTGGTCGCTTTTGGTCACTTTAAAAAAAAAATGGTCACTTTTTCAACCCTGAACGCCACTGGCAGGCTTTGCCTTTAAAGAAAAATTCTGAATTTTTAACTGGTATATTTATTTTTTCTGTTTTGAAATTCGAACTCACGTTCTTGTATACTTAGCAGTTGGTTAGTTTCATTAGATTCATTAGACCGTTAGAGCAATTGAGAAAGCCCTTTCTGGCACCTGTGGTTCTCATTTAATTGCAATTTGCTTCTGAATATAACGCAATGAACGAAGAACGCGAGGACAGAGGACACACTCGTTTTCTAATTGTTTGGTACATGAGTTACAAGCGACTTCTATATTTTTCCAATTGATACAATGCCTATTCAGGAATTGCAGGAGTCATTAGATCATCCCAGGAATGTGAAATAACCTCGAATCGAGTAGCAAGATAGGATAGAAAGATAGAAATAATCTGTCTCTAGTCAAAAGTAGTCTTGCTTTTTCCTCGCACGTACCAAGCATTAAAGTGTCGTTTTGAGAAGAAGGTGATGTGGTTTTGCCTCTCCAACACTTTAAGTGCTCGACATGTCGAAAATTACCTGCTTTTATGGAAAAGGCTGTAACAAATTAATTTTACTCGAATTGCTCATTTTTTCTTTTTGCTTCCGAGGTCCATTGAAAGGAAATAAATTTATTTCCATTTATTGGCTTTGGTTCCAGGATTGCCACAGAATTTGGAATCCTCGAAATAAAAAAATTATTACAAATTACAAATATGATATGATAAAATTTAAGGTCTTTTGATAAAATACGCTCTTTTAAAGACCGATTTTATAAAATTATAAGTTTTTTCAAACTTTTTTTTTAACTTTTAAACTTAAGCTATGATGCTTTCCAAATTGAAAGTTTGCATGTTTGATTACTTTCTAATTGAGAAACTTTTTACTCCGACGACTTTCAAATGTAAAGAATTTTAAGATTGATCACTTTTTAATTAGAGGGTTTTCAAGCTTGAATACTTTTCAGTTTGAAAACTTTCAAATTTGGTCGCTTTCTAATGTACAAGATATTTAAAGCCGACTGGAATTGAAATTCAAACAAATAAACTGGTATCCAATAAAATAAAATTTATTTATCAGTTTATTTTGAAACTTTTCTTTTACGTTTTAGAAATAGGAGGAGATTGAACTCACATCTTCGTGATGTTTTAGAAATACGTTTTAGAAATACGAGGAGATTGAACTCACATCTTCGTGATGTTTATGAGTCAAATGTTTTATTTTTGTTTACTCGAATTCACTTTTCTCATTCAAATGAAGGTGCGTCCAGAATAGGAACTTATGTCGCTTATGCATGCACATGAATGCTTATGCAGTTACATATAGGTTTTGACGTGTAGATCCAAGTCGTTACCATGGTTAGCAAAGGTTTACGTCAATGTAAAAACATGCATAAACTGCATAAACTTTCATATGCATGCATAAGCGACAGAAGAAGTTCCTATTCTGGGCGTACCTTGAAATAGGTAGAATTAACATATTGGAAGCTGACACGTTTTGTTTTTCTTTCTTTTTCTGGACCCTTTATCTTCAGTTTTTATGTTAATCACCTGATATTGCGACCAGATGTGTTCAGATAAAAATTACTTTGAAAGATAGAAGTGTTCCGTGAGTTTCGAGTACCAGATTCCATGATCCATATATGCAAATTTATTCTGCGGTTTTATTTCTCTTGGCTGAAAAGGTGAATTGTACATCGTATCTTTCTGAGGTCTTTTTCTTCATTCCAGAGTTCAGTTTCATTCAAGAACTTTTCAAAACAGTCAAAAGCACTCTAACTTTTTATTTGTTGGTCAAATACCAATAAAAAAAGATTGTTGTAAAATAAATTACTGTAATAATTTATTCAAGTAAACATAAATTGTATTTTTTTGCGTGCAGTCAATATTTTGTAGTCAGTAACAAAAGATTTAATTAATAATCAATTACAATTTTGCGCCAAGTTAAAATATTAAATTATAAACGAAATAAAGACGTTTTTAATTTAATTTAACGAAGTTTTTAATTGAAGACACAAAAGTATTTACGTGAAACGTCTACGATTTCTGGAAATCCAAATTAAAGAGACTGAAATTACAATAATAAATGTCAGGAAAAGACAAGGAATCACTCTTTCTAGTTTAAAAACATTATTCATTATCTGTTTCTTTAATTCTTTTATTACCCAGTGATAATAAATAATAAATGCTTCAATTTTATAATAAAATTTTCAATTTTATAATAAAAGTTTCAGTTTTTATTTAATAACTGACTTAACGAGGACAGAAATAAATTATTCTCCAAGTTTCATAATAATTTAAAAAAATTCTTTTGTGTCACGAATCCGAATGTCGGAATCGAATGTAATTTAAAAATCGCCGGCAGGTTGACTGCATCTGTTTAAAATGTATGTAAGCAATCTGATTGTCGAATTACGGTTTGAAGTTTTCATTTAAATTTTAAGTGAAAGCGGAGCGTTCAAACCATAAATAATTCACTCTTATTTCTTTGCAAGGACGTCCAAGCAGCCAAATTTTAATTTAATTTCCAAACGTCCGTATAAAAGATCATCAATTTGAAACAACTTAGTTTGGGAATAAATCGAAATCAGCATCAAATCATCAAAATTTTATTGATGTGACCAGTTTACGAAAATGGAATTTTGTTCTTGAAACACTTATTTCATTTCTATTTCTTTTTGCGTCATCAATCCTGACTTAAATTTTCGTTTGGAAATTTTTTTTTTGTAGTACTTTGTCATCATTTGGAACTTCCGGAACGTTTCTTACGTCATCTTCCTAATAACTGCTGAATAAATAGTGTAAAAATAGATTCCAAGGAAAAATTTCAAAATAGGTTTATGAAATAGATTTAAAATTCTACAAGAGCCTTGAGTAAATTAAAATTTATTTTTTAAGTCTCAAAATTAATATTTATTTTAAAATATATTCTTGGCTTTTGAGTTTAAATTGTAATCAAACAATTCAACAAATCGATTTTATTTTTTAGAGCTGTAAATCTTTCCTCAATCAGGAAAGAAATTCGCTTTTTGTGGTCGAACCATATTTTTTATTTCTCGAGTTGCGTGCATGTTTATTCACACTCATTGAGTGATATAATTATTATAATCGATTTAGATCACCGCGTACGCGCATCGTAGCCATGCGAATGTAGATTAACGGTCGTCAGCTAATAACGTATGTACGTAAGTTAATTAGCTGGCTACCAATGACGCATTTCCATTGGGGGGAACAATCGCGCCGCCTCTTTGTACAACTCGTAAACATTCAGAAACACCACCACTTTCGCAACATCGTTCAAATGATCAAAAGTCAATTCGTCCCACCATCGATTCAGTATTCCCAAGGCATCCTCGGTATCGAAACCTTCTCGAGTCTCTGTCCATCCAGATTTGAAATATTTAATTAGTCCCCAGTTTTTGCCACCCAGGCAAGTGCAAAGTGGAAGGCGTTTTTCGATTTTACCAACTTCCACGATTTTTGCATCAGAAAAAAAGACTGGAAAAGAGGAGAATTTTCGAGAGGCAGATTTTGGAGCAAGATTTCAAGAAAGACTCTAATTCTCTTTTATAGAATTATTCCAGAGAGATTCAGCAAGAGGACCAATAGAAAAACTGGAGCAAATTTTAAAAACAGATTTCAGGAAGATCCAGAAACTCGATAGAAAAGACTTCTTAAAAAAAGAGAAAAAAAAGGTCAAATCGAGGTGGGAATATGTAAATTAAGATTATCTACGTAATGCTTTTACGGACGTAGTGCCGATGACAGTCTCTCGGTCACGAGGAAAATGGCGACTGGAAATTAAACTCGTCTAATTCTCAATCAAGAGGAATTAACTATTCTATCTTCTCTGAATTTATTTGTGGAACTCTTATTATCATTTTATTAATATTCAGCAGTTTCGAAACGTGACGAGACTAATGAGAAGATTATTGTTGAAAGCGATCAGAGTGACTGAGGAGACAGCAAAAATTAAAATCGGCTTTTTGTGAGGGGCCAGGTGCAGACACGAAACTCGTCGTGTGAGGTCAGGAGCGATTAAAAAGTGGCACAGGCGCTTTCCATCGTCTCCGAGGCAGAAGCGAAAGAAGAGGGTTTAAGTTCCGAAACGTGGGTGAAGTTCAGTCTTACAGGCGATGCTGATTCGACCGGGCGCGAGAGACCAAATTCTCCAGCTTCCCTCTGATCAAAATGGTAGCAGGAAAGAAGATAATTCTCTTTTTCTGCTCAAAAAAGGTCGTCTGACCTAGAAAGTGAACCCTCTCGAAAGAGAACCATCTCTGACGAAAATTCAGTCGTTCAAAACTAACCAGAAGAGCTGAATCGAGGAAAGAAGTTTTCAAAAAAGAAGTGTGAATTTTTTTGAGATTCTAAAAGAAGTTCTGATAATTTTTCTGGTAGGCTTGTTTTCATCATAACAAACTTTGGGATAGAACTTCCATGTACTTTGAATCTACTTAAAGGACTATAATTAAAATTAAGAACAATTAAGATTAAAGTTTTGGAAATTAGGAAACTTGTCGTCTGTAATTTATAAAAATGCAGAAAACTTTTGATAAAGTGATTCCAACGATCGTTTGCACGAGAGTGAATTTTGGCGAGAATGGATTACACACTGATGAATTTGATTGCGAGAGGAAATCGAAGAATAAAAGGATCGCCAGATCTCGAGCGAGAAGAAATTCGAGGAGATTGTCTATCAGTTTAAATCGCTCATCATCGTCATCTAGAAGTCCTTCTCCTTTAGCGAGTTCCCCAAAAGTTCGATCATCACCAGAAGATCTGAAGAGGTCGGATGATGTAAAACAGGAAACGGAAGTGGTGGCTCCGTTTAGTCCTGGTTATCGGGAATATCTTCAACTTTTGAACGTGCCCTCAACGGGATTTTCGCAAAATTTTGAGTGGAGCGAAAACAGTGGGGACGATCTGAGTTCTGAGTGGGATTCTGATCAATCCGGCAGATCAATCGATCTTGCGAACCTTGATGACGCAAACTCGAAGGTAATTCGATGCGTGAGATTCGCTTCATTGAATTATCTGACCTCAACTTTCATTTGGAACTTCAAAAAACTCTTTCACTAAAAATAAGAAATTATTAATTTATTTTATTTTGCTGGGATTTAATTTAATTTCTTCCATATCGGATGGACTGGATAAAATTTAAATAATTTAATTTCATTTTTGGAATCCTAAGGAAATCAAATAACAGAAGAAACCAGAAATTTTAAAAATTCGTTTTTCGATTCTTCGTTTTCTAAAATTGATTAATTAAAATAGACTGAAAATATTTTTCCGTAGAATTTAAAACACAAAGTTAGGAACCTTGTTCTTTTGTTTCACTTTTTTAACGTTGCACATTTATTTATTCTTATCTGACATTTTAAAAATAGAATTCCAGTCAAGCAAATTTAGTCTAAATGAACCCGATAAGCAGCACAAGTCTTCGTTTTCATTAGTGATAAGGATTTTACAATTGCACAATGGGACAACGTCACAGCACCAGTTTAATTTATTTTTATAAAGGTCCAAGTTCAATTAATTATGTTGCAGTATTATCTATTGAACTTTGAATATCATCATTTTATCATTATCAATCCGCTTATTACGTAGGTCGTAAAAATTGAAATTTAGTGAAAAGGATGTTCAACTTCAAGTTGTGAATACATAGTTCAGAATGACAAAGTCAAAGGGTAATTAATTGCAGATAATTTACTGGATGGAAATTTTAAGAAATGAGAAACATCGGAGATTAATTTCATTCCTACATCAATTGAAATGTTATAATTTTGAGAGTTTTATTAAAAATATCTGAATAAATATTAAATTAAAATATTCAAATATTAAAAATATTTTTGATACTACTTCGATTTTTTGTTTCAGACTTCAGGATGGAGGAAACTGAGAAATATTGTTCACTGGACACCGTTCTTTCAGACTTACAAGAAACAACGATATCCATGGGTGAGTTCATAAAAACTTCATAAAGTTTTAAAAAATTAAATAAAATAGCATTTAAATATTATTTAGAATTTTTCCAAATTTCAAGAATGTTTCCTTTGAAGGAAGCATTCAGTTTTGCATCAGGAAGCATCAAACAGTTTCAAATTTAAATGTTTTGGAACCTTGGAATTCAAGAATTTTCAAATTTAAACGTTTTAGAATCTTGGAATTCAAAAGTTTTCAAATTTAAACGTTTTGGAACCTTGGAATTCAAAAATTTTCAAATTTAAACGTTTTGGAATCTTGGAATTCAAAAATTTTCAAATTTAAACGTTTTGGAACCTTGGAATTCAAAAATTTTCAAATTTAAACGGTTTGTTTCTCTCATACTAAAAATTTTGCTACTCTTTTAATTTTCATAGCCTGAGGTTAAATATTTTACTAAATAAAGAAGTTTTTTAATTAAAAAGTATTGAGGATATTAAACTTCTTTTAAATAACTTGAAAAATTAATTAAAATCTAAAATCCCTATTTATTATTATTTATTTTCGCAGGTCCAATTGGCAGGACATCAGGGAAATTTTCGAGCTGGCCCGACTCCAGGAACAATTTTAAAAAAACTCTCTTCTCAAGAGGAATCGTGCTTTCGATTATTAATGCGTGACGTTTTGAGGCCTTACGTACCTGAATTCAAAGGAGTCCTGGACGTCCGGGAATCAGAGGAAAGAGATCAACAGGAAGCAGATTCTGTTGTGACGAGGGAAGGCGAAACGGAAGTCGATAAAAGGACAATCATATCCTCATATCTTCAGCTTCAAGATCTTCTAGGCGATTTTGAACAGCCTTGTGTCATGGACTGTAAAGTCGGAGTGCGAACTTACTTGGAATCTGAACTCGCCAAAGCCAAAGAAAGACCTAAGGTAGAAGACAATTTTTATTAAAAAATAAATAAATAAAAATAAAAACAAAATGTAACTAAGGAGCCTTGCAATTATTATATTTTTATAGTTACTAAGATTTTATTAAAATTCCATAATTCCTTTTGGTAGTTCTGGAATTATTTTTCAGCTTATTTGCTGATCTAAAAAAGTAACAGCAACCATAATTCTTGATTGAACTTTGGGTAATTTTCGAGTACTAAATATTTTAATTTATATTTTTTTACAGTTGCGAAAAGACATGTACGAGAAAATGGTACAAGTAGATCCGACAGCTCCGAGTGTCGAAGAACGTAGACTCCAAGGAGTCACGAAACCTCGATACATGGTTTGGCGAGAAACAATTTCTAGTACAGCGACTCTCGGTTTTCGAGTCGAAGGAATCAAACTGGCTCACGGCGGCTCTTCGAAAGACTTCAAAACGACGCGAACTCGAGAACAGGTGTGTAAAAAGCTATTCATATTTCCCCACAAAAAGATTAAGTTCAAATTAATTTGAAATTTTGAAAAACAAAAAATGTAATGAATATATTCTATGTTTTAATTTTTATTTTTTTCCGATTCCGATGAATATATTCTAAGTATCGAATAAATTCTCAGGTGACCGAGGCAATAAAGCGATTTGTAGACGGTTATCCTCACGCAGTTCCGAAGTATCTCCAGCGTCTGAAAGCGATTCGTGCAACTCTAAAAGCTTCGCCATTCTTCGCCTCCCACGAAGTCGTGGGCTCGAGTCTTTTATTCGTCCACGATTCTCGGAATGCTGGAGTTTGGATGATAGACTTTGCGAAAACATTACCCTTGCCTCAGCATCTGCCTCGCATTTGTCACGACGCCGAGTGGCAAGTTGGCAATCACGAGGACGGCTATTTAATAGGAGTCAACAACCTCATAGACATTTTCGAAGACATAAGGAACTCAGAAGCATAACTCAACTCAACTCGACAGAAACGTCGTTACCACTGCCAGGCTTTAACGTCAATGGTTGAAACAAGTGGACCAACTCTCCAATCGAAAGTACTCTAGTGTAAACGAATTTTTCTAATTTAATTGAGAATTCCACGAGGAATTCAGTGAAGGACAATCTACGTAAATGATACGTACTAAATTCAAGATACATTTGATAATAGCAGTTCAAAATCTACCTTTTTGGGCGCCAGATCAACTTTCGGCTCGATTTATCGAAGACTTAAAAAGCTTATTTTTCTCATTTTGTACAAGATTTGCTTATTTTTCTTATTTTGTACAAGATTTTTAAAACATTTGTAAAAGTCCTCTAGGACTCCAGCGCGTAAATTCGTGAAATATAAAACAGTACGAGAACCAGACCAAAGACGCGGCGGCCTTTTGCTGCCTAGAAACCCACAACTGTGTATAAGCGAAGAAAAAGAGCGCTAGACTGTAATGTTGATAGTTAATTTAATTTAATGTCCTCCGTATACGTAAGTTTTTATTTATATTGCAAATAACACTGTGAAATCAATTTTGATACAAGATCTTCCGTGTTTTGTGATCATGCATCTGTAAATTACATCGCCATTATTTTCTCACTTTAAATTCACTTTGACCATCATTGTGTATTAAAAACGTACATTTTAATTGCCACACTTCTTGATCTTTCTTACAATACTCTTCTCTTTTTTTAATTCTAATTGTACTAAGAAACTAGAACGTAAACGCTATCTCACAACTTGCGCTCGTGGCACAAAAAACTGCCGCTTTTTTGTGAAAGACTAATAAGAGAATGACGTCCGATAATCAAACCAGATCGTCGGCATAATTCAAGGAAACGTTTTGGAAAATCGAAGTTTGAAGTTTTTCTCTCATTTTACAACTTTTATTACAAAGTATTTTTTCTGTACTTACAAATCTTTTAATTTGAATTTACAATTCAAATTCGACATTTGACTCAAAAATCTTTTTTCCAAAATCAAAGTTCCTTTTTCCAAAACCCTTTTAACACGACTTGATCGATTGCTTTCTCCAAATGTACAATTTCAATCGGAGCCGATTTTCCGTTTGTCAAAATGAATAAATAAGACAACTCGAATTTATTTAAGGTTCTCATGGTGTATAAGAATTAGTCCTGGGAGGTTGCGTTTGAACAGATTGCTGTTGATTGGCAGAGGTCTGCGTCGAGGAAATAGTCGTGGGAGCGATGACTCGAGCGTATACTGCAGCGCCTGTAGTTTTAAGACCAGCAGCCGTTGGTATCACTTTTAAACCGTGTAAAGTTTTTATATTTAATAACTGACTGGGTAAAATAATAGGCTGTTGCTGAGAGGATTGAGCCTGCGGTGATTGCTGTTTTCCGAGGATTACTCCTCCACTTCCACTAACTCCGACGCTTTTACTACCACTAGCGAGTACGATGGGTTTTCCAGCGAGTTGAGCAGTCACCATGCGAACTGTTTGGCCCTGTTGCCCTTGAGTTTGCTGTTGTTGCTGGTGAGTACTGACGATTATTTTTGGAGGGACGGACGAAGTTTGAGCCTGAGATACGACCTGAGAAGGAGTAAATCAAAATTCAGTGTTCAGTATCGTCTCAATTGTAGGGATCCCAGCGGTTCAGTAGTTCAATTTTAGGGAAAATAGGAGATTTATTTTTAAAAGGGGGAAATATTTTGCTTTTAAAAATACCAATCAAGCTAGTAAGTGTTAATAAATGCAACACTTTCAAAAGCAAATTCACATTTTATTAACAAATAAAATTATATTCCATCCTTAGATGTTTCGTACTTCATTGTCGTTTAACAAGAAGGAGGAAGAAATATCTTAGTTATATAGATATAAAAATATTCTGCTGCTAAAATTGCGGACCATAATTTAAATTTCTGAATTACATATCAATTACGAAATTGTCGAATTTAAAAATTTTCAACAAATCAAATTTCCGAAACGAGCCTGCTGCTCCAAAATCTTAAAAAATCGTTAAAAATTTTAAATTCTTGTCTAGAATCTAATAAAATCTAATAAATGAGCCTGCTTCTCCAAAATCGATAAAAATCTTAGATTCTTACTCCTCAAATTTCTGGACTTTCAGAATCTTTGGAACTCTCTAAAATCTAAAATCTTCTTGACCTTTCTATGATCTTTTAGAAGATTCTAAAAGATATGGAAGAATACAGAAGATTCTAGAACACTTTTGAACATTTTGGAGAGTTTTCAGATATTTTAGATAAGTTTTGAAGATTCTAAAGGATTTTCGAATACATATTTCGGTAGACTTTTGTAGATCTTGGAGGCTTTTTAAAAATTCCGGAAAATTCTGGAAACGTCTAGAAAGTTATGGAAAAGTTCAGAAGATTTTAGATAAGTTTTGAATCTTCTGAAGGATTTGAGAAAACTTCGGGAGTCTTTTATAGATTCTGGAGGATTCTAAAAGATTCTGGAGAATTTTGGAAAAATTATAGAAGGTTATGAAAGAGTTCAAAAGATTCAGAGGATTTTACTAGTTTCTGGAACAGTTTAGAATATTTTGAAAACATTTTCTGAAGTGAAAGAGATTCGGAAAATTTTTTGAAAATTATGTAACATTGTAGAAGCTTCTGGAGGATTTTGAATAAGTCTAAAGCATTCTGGAAAACTACGGGACAGTATAGAATCTTTTGATTCATTTGAAGCATTTTAACAAATTCAGGGTGTCTAGCGATCAGGCCATTTAAAATTCCCGGGTTTTTCCCGGTCAATTTTTATTCCCCGATCAAGTTAA